>VWPV01033158.1:0-27747 GCA_013389885.1 Geococcyx californianus
TCCTTCCTTCCTTCCTCTCTAATATGTTTAAAGGACTAAAAACTGATGAGCTAGAAAAAGAGCCATCATATGCCTGTCCCCAGTATGACTTGCATTAATAATGCATCTTCTTTGGAGGCTGTGCTTGCAGTTTATGATGTAAGGCAGCTGACTAAATAAAAAAAATAATAAAAAATGACATACAGCATGTAAAATTGAGTTCAGTAAATAAAGTCGAGCCCTCATTCTTCAAAGGGAAATGTTTGTCTATCAGCATCCCCCTGATTTCTCCAATACCAGAATGGCTACTGGAGCTTGTGTTATTTTGGACAAGTCATTAAAATAGAGAAGCACCCAACAATGTAAACTCAGTCACAGTATCTGTGTTATCCACACATACTCTTGCTCTAGTTCTCTCTCTCTCATGCAGACAATTTGCTTTTCATCATGGCTTATTTTGCAGTGTCACCAATCTGGGAACTACCTGCATAACAAAACATGCAAATTAAGGCTTTCAGCTAGACTGCAGTCCTAGCCAAAAAAAGAGACCTGACCTACAACTGATAATCATTTCCTCTGTATTCTGGTTTTGGCTGAGATAGAGTTAATTTTCTTCCTAGTAGCTGGTATAGTGCCCTGTTTTAGATTTAGTAGGAGCATAATGTTGATAATAAACTGATGCTTTCGCTGTTGCTAAGTAGTGCTTCTACTGTGTCAAGGGCTTTCCAGCTTCCCGTGCTCTGATAGCAAGGAGGTGTACAAGAGGCTGGGAGGGAGCACAGCCAGGACAACTGACCCAAACTGACTGAAGGGATATTACAAACTGCATGACATCATGTTCAGTATATAAACTGGGGAAACTGGCCTCAGCACCATAGTTGCTGCTAGAGGACAAACTGAGCATTGCACTGGGTGGGGAGCAATTACACCGCATCGCTCATTTCGTAGAACACATTATTTTTATTATCATTATTTTGGCTTCTTTTGTCATCCTATTGAACATCTTTATCTCAAGCCACAAGCTGCACCTTTTCCGATCCTTATCCCTGTCCCACTGTGGGGAAAGGGGAGAAGTGGACATGTGGCTTTGTGAGTTTTTGGCTGGGGTTAATCACGACTTTCTGCTATTATCTCTGCTATTATCTCTGGAGTATTTCTGGTAGTATCAACAGTTTCATGGAAGCAAGCTGGAATCTTAGGAGGTGTCCCTGCCCATGGCAGAGGGGGTGGAACTAGGTGTTCTTTAAGGTCTCTTCCAACCCAAGCTAGTCTATAATTCTGTGATTCTATGAATAGATGAAGGCTCAGTTCTGTACACTCTGTGCCAAAACATGGCAGTAAAATGCATCGTGTGTCTCCTGTTAAAAGAAATCATGAAACCAGGGAGACTGATATGTAGGAGCTTTGCTGGTGAGATGTTCTTTCTGGGCTGCAGAGCTTGAGGGCACAGAGGGCCTCAGCATGACTTAATGTGGGAGAGAAGCAGCAGCAGACACTGGGATGCCTGTTATCATCTGTGTTGAGTACACAGTGTTTCAGCTTGGAGTTTGTTGTTTGTTTCTCCACCTCTCCCCCAGCCCCCCCAGATCATCCATCTGGTATCATAGTGTGACATGGCTGAGAAGGCTTCTTTTGCTGTCGTAAAGGACGTGACCCGCAATGCTTTATGATTTCAGAGCATCCAGCACCATCTAGTGGATAATTTGAAATCCAGTTTCTTTGATTTCGCCTCCCCCCACCGCGCCCAGTTACTGCATTTTCAGTAAAGTGCTGGTGAAAATTGAAGCTGTTCACACTTCCTGCTCTCCAATTGCATAGCTGAGACCCTTTGCACTAAAATATGTGGATTTTAAAGAGTAAAATTCTCCCCAACATTATTTGGAGTAAAATAACTGAAGATGGTACTTTTAATAATAATTCTAAATCAAGAAGAATTTTTGTTGTTGTTGTTCCTGAAAAGACTTAATCCAACATACTGTCTTGAGCTCAGCATGTCCTTTCTGTCTTTCAGCTGCTGAGCAATCCTGAGAAGACAGCAGAACAGATAAGCAAGGACCTCGCCTGGCTTTGCTCCCACCTCCTGGCTCTGTGGACCCAGTTCCTGGAGGTGGCAACACTCCATCCAGAAGTCACAGCTTATCTAGCTCAGGAACATCACATGCTGAGGGTAATGTTTAGAAGTTAAAAGCAAGTCCAGTAATGGTAACATCCTGATATTAATGATTTATCTGGATGTATATTTCCAATATTATTCTGCCTATATGAGTATTTTCTTGAGATGGGGTGAGCAGGACAATAGGGGAAGAAGAACTGAAGCCCAGGATTTGAAATCAGTTTCAATTTCTGGAATGAACACTCTTACTTTTATGGGATCCAGGGTCCTGTGCACTTTGAACATCAGAATTCAGTACGGAAATGGAAGCAGGTGGGAAAAGACAGGTATCACCTGTAGTTGTTAGATATCCATAAATCATAAACATTTGTGTTAAAAAGAACAAGCATCACAACAACAAGAATAAAAAAGATGATTTTCTCTCAACTTCTTTCTCAAAACTATCATTAGGAATACAGATTTATTTACTTCACTGTGTCACCTATATATATATATGGGTAGTTTTTGCTTTTTTTTCCCAGTGAGGTGCACACAGAAAAAAATAATATTGCTTATGTGGAAATTGCTTCCTGTACTTGATAATAAAGAAGACACAAAGGCAGACACAAAGGCACTTGTCTTTCGAGCTAACTTTATCAGATCTGCTTATCTGATCATTTCACCAAGTGCTGTGTCTTCCATTAGGACGTTTCTGGTTATTGACCGGACATTAGTTCAGCACATCACCTGAGCTGAACTCATAGTCTGATCTAATCATTAGAGAAAAAGATTCACCTTGCTTAGCTCTAGGCATTTACAGTGTAGGTATTGATATCTCAGCTTATGTCCTGGTTCCTGTCAAAGTCAGTGGAGATCCTGTTATTTTCCAGAGTAACCAGAATGACTCTGCAGTGGCCCTCTTTAACATCATGACTGAGCTTGCAAAGAAAGAGGTATAAAATTTGGAAGAGGTGACAGTGATGCTGAGACTCTCCCGGTTATTTTGACTAGGTCTCCCTTGACTCTGAGAGGACCTGGGTGGCTTTCAGCCAAAGGACCCAACTCTGTATGCTCCCAGCTCCAAAAGGTGAATCCCAGCCTGTGGTTAATTCCAGCTTCAAATGATGCTGACTCCCTGCTTAGCCTTTGGCAAATTATATACCTTTGTGTGATTCAGTTCCTCCCTGTATAAACTGTTTGTAATATTATTTTACCAGCTCTGGAAACAGCTTGAAAATTCATAGTATTAAGATGCAGTATTTTTTAAAGGATGCTAATCCTTTTTTTAGAAAGACTGTTTGTTAAGCACAGCTGGGATTTAGGGAGATGCCGAGATGCTATGACGTATGTTTTTTGCTGCCATTTACTGACACTGTAAAAGAGGTCACTTTTATAAATATTGCTAGTAATGTATGGGCTGCAGTTTAACAGCTTAGTACATTTGATTGCATATTATACTTGATTCATTGAAACTCAAAGCTTATTCCAAGACAGACAGCAGCACTGATTTTTTTATAGCTTATTTCACACTCTGTGCTCTGCCAGGCACTTCAGATCTGTGGCTCTTTTGTAATTGATTATCCAACACTGAACAGAACTGATGCCCATGAAGAGATTTGAAGAGCTCTTATTTATAAGTGTCATGACACAGACAGATGTGTTTCTACCGTGATAGGTCTTATTCTCCTCTGGGCTGATGTATAAAATTTCCTTTATTCTCTTGGGTGTCACTCTGGATGTTGCCATAGAAGAGATGTTCAATTATGAGTTATTCTAATCTAGTAACACACTTCACTGCTGCTATATGATTTGCATGGTAGGGAAGAAGAAATTCTTCCCTTTAAGATTAAAAGGGAAAATGGTAAATTTGACAGCTTTTAAGAAAAGTAGTCAGAAGATGCACGTAAGCAAATCTCGATTTACTTTCAAGGGATATTTCTTAACTCCTGGCAAAGTATGCAACAACACCAGCTGCTTTGTGCTGGGCTGGGGAAGTAAAGCAGAACTGGGCTCTTCGTTTCTTTCTGTCATCAGAGTGGTGCAGATCTGATGGAGCATACTAGGGAGTCTGGTCCTGCCAGTCATTGCTTCATTATTAGCCTGATTGTACCTGGGACCTTTCAGCAGATCTGAGGGTTAACTTATGTGTTTCCCCCTCAGGTGAGGAGATTCTCAGAAGCCTTCTTCTACACTGAGCACGAGAAACTTGATGCGCTTACATTCCAGGAAGGCCTGTAAGTAACCCGTTAAAACTCCCCTGTCACCACAATGACTGAAAATGTAGTTTAAAACACCACACATTCAGGACTGACATTTTTGCTATTGGATATGGAAAGCCATATGGAATAAAAGCATTGAAATCAGAGTCAAAAGTGAGTGACTCCAAGCAGGCTCAAGAGACTATTAATTTCCAGCTTAGTGTATTCTAGGGATATGGTTTAGGAGACCCTGCCTCCCTTCCTCTCTTCTCAATTGCAGTTGGGTACATTCCTCTGAGGAGCGTATGTCCACTAACACCACCATCCTCAGGGCAGACAGAAATATTTTTCATGCCTTTCTTTAATTAACTTTATAAACCCATTTTATCAGATCCAGTACTGGCACTTCTAATGGGAAGTAACTGCTGACAAGAAACAAAAGCTTAACATTTTAAAAATTTCTTTTTACCATCCTTAATATATATTTTTGGGGGTAGGCAATCATGGATTTCTTTTGGTGTTTATTCCAGCCCTAATTTCTACAGCAGAAAGGAACTTCAGCTGCAGACAGAAGTATTAAACAGCCAATGAAAATCTGTAAATGTTCACTAGGTTCAAGAGAAAGACAGGAATGGGGAATATGACCACATTTAGCTGCAGAACCATTGGAATGATGTGGTAATTAATTGACCCCAAACCAACAGTGCAAAACTGGCTGGGAAATTAAACATTGCACTGTATTGATGAAAATATACTCTAAAGTGTTGACGTTCTTAAGTATTTCCTTTTTTTTGATAGTTCTTGCTTGGAGCGAAGCTGAACAGTATGAGAAGCTGGTTTTAAATCTACACAATGGCAAATCCTGCTTTCAATTTTAGCCAATGATCCCAAGTAGGGAACACAGATATAAGGAAGAAATTTTTTATGATGAGGGTGGTAAACGCTTGGACCAAGCTGCCCAGAGAGGTGGTAGATGTCCCATCCCTGGAAACATTCAAAGTCAGATTGGATGGGGCTTTGAGCAACCTGATCGAGTTAAAGATGTCCCTGTTCCTGCAAGGAAGTGGATTAGATGACCTATAAAGGTCCCTTCCAACCCAAACCATTCTGTGATTCCATGATAATTCTCAAGACCTGACACCCTGAAGGCAGAGTTCAAAGAAAGGTGCTCAGTTTTCAATTTCTGAGTAATGCAAAGTCTCTGGACTATTCATACACTGAAACCACCTGTCACCCCAGGGGGAACAGAGCATTGCCAGTGTAGAAATTCATCTTTCAGAAGGAGCTTAAAGGTCATAACATCAGATCCCGACGCTGTAATGAGGCTTAAGGGAGACATTTGCTTCTGACCTAGTGAAAAGAAGAAAATCACTTTCTCAGACCTATCACTAGAGACATTAGGCCTGATTCAGTGTTGGTGGAAAGGGCTGTGACTTCATTAGTGGATGGTTTGTCAAAGGCTACCTTGTTCTGCCAAATCACAGTAGCACTATGGCTGCAGGGCCCCAGCTGTGCTCACTTACTCATTCCAGGTCAGGTTTTAAGTGAGCTAAGTATAAGGAAAACCCAATGTCAAGACCTTTGGATGAGGGCACAGACACTCATGGCCTCGTTCAAACAAACATAACGCAGCACAGGGGGAAGCCTAATTGCAGGAAGTGCTTTTATTTCTCCAGGCAGGTACGGAGCTAGCCCATTTCCTACATATTAACATATTTTTCCTGGAACTATTTCAAAAGGACAGAAGTTTTGCTGTGAGGGAGTGTGCAAGTTGCGGATATCTCTATCAGAGATAGAAGAAACTAGCAGAAAACCTCCTAGGAGACCTGGGTATCCTCTCACCATGAAGTGCCTCCTCTCTCTTTAAGCACACTACTGTCCTCTGCAGTCACATCCACATTTGCTGCCGGGCTTGCAGGGCTGGTGGAGAAACAGTACTGTGACTACTCAAACACTCAATTTCTTCATATTTTGCTGCCAGGATGCAAAGTCACGGACAGATTTCTACAGAAATTCGTAATTCTGAGTACTTCACCAGCATGCCCCCGCTTCCAGCAGAATGCCTTGATATAGACGGGGACTGGAACACACTCCCAGTTATCTTTGAAGACAGGTACATGGATTTGCCTTGCAAAGGTGAGTGAAACGTCACAAGGTAGAGATTTACAAGCCAGATTGATCTAAGGGAGGTTCACTTCCCCAGCCCAAGGTAAGCGATCTCAAATCCTTAGGGTTTACTCTGGCTTGTAGCAGAGTGTGATTCACGACGTAATATAGACGAATTCTTCTGTTTTCCCTAGTAGCAAACTAGAGTATTTCCTGTAGCTGCATATTTTTCACCTTCACTGTAAGCTTTTTAGTTACAAGAACTGGAGGCAAAATCTAGAAAGAAAACAAAATCTTTAGGATTTTCGTTGCAGTACAAAGTTAAAGGAAAAACAGTGCTATGATTTTCATCCCCAGTGTGACATCTAGTGGTGAGAAAACTCAGAACAAACCCCACAATTTCAGCATAAAGACTCTCCCTGAAACATAGCATTGATTTCCAAAAAAAATACTTTCTCCTTGAGAACCCACTTAAAATTTTTAATTAAGAAATTATTTAATTCCACAGATTTGTAGTAAAACCTCGTGGTACTTGGTTGCTTTTTATTCAACTACCAAGATCAGTAAGGAAGCAACGTGTATTAATATTATAGGTGACCATAGTGGCCTGTGGTCCATAATTTCCACTCTTCAAGAGTTATCCAACTGACTAAATGTTACCAATGCTCATTATCGATATTTAAACTATGAAGTTGAGTATTAAACTGACTCACAAGCAAGAACTATACTATGCACAATGTTGTATGACAGCAGGAATACAAAGAAGTGTCGGGTTTTTTTGCTTACCTACAGTGTAAAAACTAACAGTTTAGAAACAATTATACTGAGGAAAGTAGATTTTATTGATATTGTCTTCTTTGGCCTAACTGTAACCATTTAGAGAACATAATTCTAATTAAATGCACTATTATTTACATTTGCAGTATGCCTCCAAAATTATAATTTAGATACCATACTATACATACGTTTTCAGGCCTGACAATCACTTTTTAAAGTTCCACATCACTTTGTGGTAATTTTTATTGCCTTGTAGGTACTACTTCTTTTCTTTCTTTCTTTCTTTAGATCAGAATTTGGAAGTTCTCCCAGATTTTAAGGCTCCTGAAAACACTCAAATGGGTGTAATGAACGACAATGATTATTTTGCATCAAACGGTGCCACTGCAGTAATGAAAGAAGACGCTGGGAAAGGTATTCTGCTCATACACACAGACAGGATAAATGGGAATCCCTCCTGCCTATACAGCAGCATGGAAGGTGCTGCTTATACAGCTAAGGGTTTAAACCAGCACTCTACATCTCAGGTATGTACAGCGAGCAAGGAAGGCCAAAGGAATCCTGAAAATATTTTTGTATCAAGTAAGGAAACTGCTTCTGATTCAGAGCAAGGCGCTTCAGTAGACTTTAAAACACCCAAGGAAGTTTTATTAAAAGACAATAGACTTGCGGTGGACGTTACTCATGGAGATATGAAACCTAGCAATAAGGATTCCCACAAAAGTGAGCCCATGCTGATCGTCAGTTCTCAGTTTGAGGGTGAAGCATGTGGAACTGATGGCTTTGAAGACAGGACTAAAATTCTTGAAACAGACCAAACTAGTCATCCTGAGAATAATTTCACTTCATCTGACCTTGCACTGAATGAATTAACCAGTCTTGAAAAAACAGGAGATCCAGACAACAAGGCTCTGCTCCCTGTTTTGAAAACTTTGCCCACACATAGTTTTGAAGTGAAATTATTCACAAAGGAGCAACGAGGTGAGGAGAATGAAGAATTTACCCTGATGTCAGGGGTTATAAAAAGATCCTCCTCTATAATATCAGATTCAGGCATTGAAAGCGAACCAAGTTCAGTGGCATGGTCTGACGCTCGTAGCCGGGCACTGGAGCTACCGAGTGATCGAGAGATCCTGCACCACTTGGTACGAAGACACATCATCCACCGAAATTCCCTGGAGGGTGGCCACACAGAAAGCAATACCAGCTTGCCCAGTGGTATCCAAGCTTCGCTCACATCCATTAGCTCTTTACCTTTTGAGGAAGAGGAGAGGGAAGTGGAGCTTACCAAGCTGACCAAATCTGTCTCAGCTCCTCAGATCAGTAGCCCAGAAGAGCCTGCAGAGGAGGTGGATATATCCAAACACAGTGAAGCAATCTCAGGAGATTCAGGAGGAAACTTAAAAAGTTGCATAGAAACAGAGGGTGGAGATGGACAACTAGTAGTGGACTTTTCTGGATGTCAAGTCACCATTGAAAGTGGACAACTAGAACCAAGAAGACATCTCACACCTTCTGTTGAACACAGTAGCAATAACATTGATTTACAAGGAGAGGAGGTAAAGGAAGGTTTTCCAGAGACTTATTGTAGTTTGGAAAGTGCAAGATTACCCGTTTGCCCAAAGCAACTCAGAGATAATGTCTCTCAATGCAGGTCACTAGAGAGCAATGATGAGTCCAGCTTAAAAACGTCAAGGGTTTGTAACTACTTGAACAAAAACATGGATAAGTTTGATACATGCATCGAGGATATAAAGGATAAACATAAGCCAGACAGTTTAAAAATGGAAGAAGGCTTTTACTCTGATAATGGAACTTCAGGAGAGGAGAGTTTCTCACAAAGAACAAAGCTGGTACCAGATTTTCACTATCCTGTTCCAGCTCCTTCAGAGACCTCAACTGAATTTGGCTCAATGCAAGGAGAGTGTGGTAGCTCTCTTGCTGATGAGAGCCAGGCAGTCTATGCAGAAATGCAAGGATTACAAGAAATTGAGCTCAACGACTCACCTGCCTCAGCAGACCCTGTGGTGGGACCCTACCAGGCTGAATATCCTAAGGAATCTGACAGCGAGGAGCATAAACTTGCAGCTAATGGCACTGGTTTTCATACAGCAACAATGGAGGGAGTAGCCTTGGAAAGCAGAAAGGCTGTTGATGTGGTTAACCTGTCTGTCTCTTGCACAGCCACATGTCTTCCCTTTTCTTCTGTGCTCAAGGAGACCCCTGCTACGGTCAGCTTTTCTACAAAGCAGGCTGCATTCCCCATCACCCGCCAGCCTTTGGGCTCATTTGGAGTTGTCTCTTCTGATTCAAATGAAGTGGATGAAGAGATCAATGAAAGGATGCTCAAGTAAGAATGTCTAGTTACTTTCTTCATTATTGTTACTATAATGACAAGAGACACTGACAAAGTTCAGGGCCTTAATATAGGAAGCATAGAATAAGCTTGCATTCAGAGACATCCAAATAAATAATCCAAATAGGTAAACGGTTTATATAGAATAAATCATAGTATCACAGTATCATAAGATTGGTAAAGACCTCTGAGATCGAGTCCAACCTATGACCCATCACCTACACCTACTCCTGCTTGTCAACTACACCATGGCACTAAGTGCCTCATCCAGCCTCTCCTTAAACACCTCCAGGGACGGTGAGTCCACCACCTCCCCGGGCAGCGCATTCCAATGGCCAATCACCCTCTCAGTAAAGAACTTCTTCCTAATGTCAAGCCCTCCCCTGGTGAAGCTTGAGACCGTGTCCTCTTGTTCTGTCGCCAGTCACCTGAGAGAAGAGACCAACCCCTGCCTGACCAAAACCTCCCTTTAGGCAGTTGTAGAGAGCAATAAGGTCTCCCCCGAGCCTCCTCTTCTCCAGGCTGAACAACCCCAGCTCACTCAGTCGCTCCTCACAGGGCTTGTGCTCCAGCCCCTTCCCCATCTTCGTTGCTCTCCTCTGGACACCCTCTAACATCTCAACATCCTTCCTAAACTGAGGGGCCCAGAACTGGACACAGCACTCGAGGTATGGTCTGACCAGTGCCGAGTATAAGGGGATGATGACTTCTCTAGTCCTGCTGGCCACACTATTCCTGAATAATAATCCAAAGAGACACATACAGAGCGAGACCAAGATCATTAAAGACATTGGGTCCTCTAATCCTCATAGAAATAAGATTTAGGTGTCTACATAGTCATAAAGAACTGTCCCTCCTTCATGAAATCAAGGTTACTCAAATTTGGGGTTTGGTCCCAGGTAGTCAATTCAGTATGACAGTGCCATAACTTATTTTAATGTTCTGTTTTAATAATGGCACTCATTAGCTAAATTATGAAACAGGAGCATAGACCAGCTGGGTAGGGTCTCAGCTTCATCTTCTGAAACTCGGAAAATTGGAGGATTGTCATCCTGGGCACTTGGAGAACAGACGTAATTTTTTTTTCTTGCTTCATTAGCCATAGTGAAAGTGCTACTTCGTGGCCTCGATTTCAGTGCCAGTTTCACAGACTGACATGCTAGCACATATATGCTTTTGTTAGACTTTGGTGTCTGCTGTACTGAAGAAAAACAGCAACATGGGGAGTTCTCATATGAAGAATGTTGACTCTTTGCATATGCACTCATGTGCTCCCCAAGACTCTGTGTTTTCAGTTTTTTTCTTTAGAAAGTATTTTGAGGTTCATTTTGTAGACCTTGCTGTAAATCCTGTTTAATCTAGGCACAAACTTTGTTCCTTCTTATTGAAGCAAAATATTTAAGCATATCACAGTATCACAGTATCGTAAGGTTGGAAAAGACCTTTGAGATCATCAAGTCCAACCTATGGCCCAACACCTACACCTACTACCTACACCTACTCCTACTTGTCAACTACACCATATCACTAAGTGCCTCATCCAAATTCTCTTTAAACACCTCCAGGGATGGTGACTCAGCCACCTCCCTAGGCAGAGCATATTCATGCACACACATCCAGGACCTACAAATCCATGGCCAGAACTCTTGATGTTTCATTTTTGTGTCCCTTCAAAATTAGTAGAGCTGATGTAAGCAATTGGTCACCGTTTTATCAAGCATCCTTAAGCTATCCCCAGATTTCAAAGGTTTATATTTCCAGTTTTCTATCTAATTCTACACTTACATCGTGTTTATCAGTTCCTGAAAGCTCAGGTTACATTTCACTAAGAGAGAAAACCACTGAAGAGCTTTCACACCTTCAGCCAGCTTGACACCTTCAGCCAGAAGAATACTTCAAAGTCAATCCATGTGTCATGTTTCAGGCCTAAGCAGAAAAGCAGTTAGTTTCATTTGCTTATCACTGACCTGATCTTCCTTTTAGCTGCTATATGTTTTCAAAAGAACCCCAAACCAAACTAAAATGAAAATATCTGGCATATCTGCAATGAGGTGCACCCTTGAATTCCATGGTTTGAAGAGTGGACAGAGCACCTCTTCCTGCCTGTAAATACATCCAATACTATAATTTTTCATTTGAGTATCAATACGGCTGGTGACACTTTTAAGATTAAAAGCTTGATAACTCTGTATCTTATACTCATTGTTATGGGCCACCAGAAGATTCTTATTCATAATCCTTCATTCCTCTGACAGGTGTGAAGTTCTAATAGGCTTTACTTATTCCCTGTATGTTGCCAGATCATTCAGGAATAGTTTTTCTTTCTTGCATCCAGATTTCCCTCACTCAGAATAGACAAAGGATAGTACTCAGGTCTTTACCTATATGTTGCAAACATAAGTTCTTGGAAACATCAGCCTCTTCATTTCTAGTTTGAAGGTTTGCTGTTGAACACCCAGTTCTAATTGTGATTAATTAATGTATTCTCCAGTTTTTATCAGGCCAAAGAAAAATTTAAAAAAGAAATGAAGATTGAAGGATTTCTGTACAGTGACTTATCTGTACTAGCTTCTGATATCCCATATTTTCCACCAGAGGAAGAGGAAGAAAATTTGGAAGATGGAATTCACCTAGTTGTCTGTGTCCATGGATTGGATGGTTAGTCCAGGAGGAATTGCTGTTTGTAAGCCAGTTTTGTGTAAACTATAAAAAACCAGACAGATGTTCAACAGATACAGTAAGAATATGTTACAGTAACTCTTCTTGGTTTTGCACAGATGCTTGATTGTTTTGTAGCATGTCACCAGGATGAAAACATTGTTTAAAAGAAAATCATACTCTTACAGGTAGATAGTGTCCAGCCTTAGAAAGTGGGAGACTAATAATTATCAATTGCAGAGGAGGCGTGCCTTGCAAGTTTTAAACACATGCTTTTTAAGCATTAAACCCAAACCATCTCTTTAAAAATTATTGGTATCAATGGGAAAGGTGTAAATGTTAACCTTGAAACTACAGAGAGTGAGAGAGACTGAAATCTAAGGCAGCCTCCAAAAGGTGAAAAAGAAACACTCCCAGGCTTGAACAAGGACTCTGTTGTTCGATACGCTACCATCAGCTGCAAAGGTGGAAGGTGTTTTGTCTTTTTCTCTTACCTCTGATGTTTGGCTTATAGGGGGTACAGTTATTCGGGGCCTGGTCTTTGACTTTCTTCCCCACCATTTATCCAGTCCCCAGCAGCAGGAGGTGAATGCCACCCCGCCTTGTGCAGACTGGAGTTATTCTTGCTCTCCTGCTATTTCAACGCAGGAGCCCGTGTTGTGGTGAGCTCTCTTAGCATCACTTAGCAAGAGCTCCCTGGTGTCATGGTGTGTAGGAAGGCAATTGCATTAAATTGATTTTATAGTCATCATTTTTCTGTTGAATTACGTCTTTTAAAGTACTTTTTATTTCTAGGTAACAGTGCAGATCTGCGACTGGTAAAGACTTTTATAGAACTGGGACTCCCTGGTGGAAAACTGGACTTCTTAATGTCTGAAAGAAATCAGGTAGTGCAGAGCTAATTTCTGTCTTGCTTCAGAACTGCTGCAAACTGTTGACATCGTTGAAACAAGCCCTTTATCAAAGACTTTTCACTAGCTAAATGAGGCAAAAACATTGGGCAGCTCAGAGAATTTTATGTATTATTTAGTACAATGGGCTTGTCCTGTTTGTGTTGAATTTGATAGGGTGTTCAAACCCACCGAAAACATTCCTAGCATTAAAATCAAAAGTAATGACATTAACAATTATAGGACTGGATTTCAGAAGAAGAACATTGATTTATTCCATCAGTTTGCAAACTTAGCAGCCTGGTGCCTCTGTCTATTGGATGCCAGGGAGCACCGACAGAAAGCAGCAGCTTTAGTGATGTTGAATTCTCTGGAGGATGTGGAGCATCATGTGGTGCTGTCAGCTTCCTTTGCTGCATCAGTCATTGTTTCTCCCATTGTATTATTTATTTCCTTGAATGATAAAGAAACGTCTTCCAGAAAAATTCATTGCCAAGTCTAGGCAGAGAAAGAGAAAAGACTTCTGTGCTTTAATCTGCAATGAACCCATATTTTTGACAGAGGCAAACTTTATGAGCAAGATAAGAATTTCCAGTGCACAATCAGAAACATTATTCAGATTTACAAGCAGCTGAGAAACTTGAGTCAAAACTTTTCAACTTTTTTTTATTCAGCAGCTTTTATATTTTGAAGGGGCCAGTTAATCTGTGAAACTGCTACCTTTCAGTTCACATCACTGTCAGCAGAGGATCTGTGAGTGTGAGCTATGACTTCACCTGTACAGTGATGTGAGCAAGCTGAAAATAATGAAGAAACCATCTCAGACTCGCATCAAAGCCTATTCTCATATTTTCAGAGAATGAAACGTTACAACATTTTTATTTGCCATTATCCAGAGCCCATAATAGGAATTTTTCATCCTCTCTTGGTCTGAGAAGGTGAGGAAGCTCCCATGGCACTGGAAATAGGACCCATGTGCTTTAATCACTATTTGGATGCTTCAAAGCACCCTGTCACCCTTTTTTCCCTGCTCTGAGAACCATTCTGAAAATGACCCATGAGATCAGTCATTTAGCCCAAGTTTGCCTTATTGAGGAAAATACAAATCACTTGTTTTAGGTACATGTGAGAAACTCAGTCAGGGTGAGATGACACTGAAGAATGGAGATAAAGTCTGGTCAAATATGATGCTTGATGTGTTTTGTTTATGATCAATGTTCAGGTTGGTATCCTTCTACTTTTAAACCACCTGAAAGGTTTGAGCTAATGAGCCTAGGATGAAATAATTAATTAACAATGCAGACAAAACAAACAGGCAGAAGGTTAGTGGACTGTTTGTAGTTTATGTGAACATTTATTTTAGGGCTGTATTGCAAAGTGAATAAGCTCATGTTTTCCTTTGCAAAAGCTGCAATTAGCGAGATGAGTTGTGTCACAAAAGCATTAATTACTGATATGCTTTCTCTGAATAGCTGTTCCAGCATTTGATGATTGTTTTTTCTGGCATCTCATTAGTTATGAATTTGATTTAGACTCTTGTTGGATTGCCAAATGACACAGTTCTGAATGAGATCTGCCTGCAATTGTATAGATTGGACAATATATTATTTGTTTTATTGTATCACAACTGGCAGTACTGTTGCAAGCAACAAATTCTTTGTCTCTCTTTAGCACTCATTCTTTTACTTAGAACTGCTGAATAACAAGCACATAGCATTTCATTAAGATGGCCAAACAATTTTGTGATTACAGCCTTAGCAGCAACATAATACATGTCAGTCTATAAAGTTATAACCTACTTTATTTTAGTAATCTCTTAAATCGTAAATGAAGAAATATTTTCTTCCACGTGCAGAGTATAGTTTCTATAACGACTGAGCATTAGCAGTTCTCACCAGTGTCAAGCTGGGCTGCTTTAAATTCATACTTACGACTCTGTAATTATTCAGCCTAATATTGTTAATCTCACTATTGATAAATTATAGGTCCATGTTTACGCTATCTTGACACATGTCAATGTTAGATGCAAAGTCAGTAGAGAAAAATAGGAAACCACAGGAGATAATTTAATCCCTACTTCCATGCCCCACAAAGTGTTATAGTCCTAACTTGAATTCTTGGATGGTGTTCTTGAAGCCAGAAGACACAATATAGAGTGAAAGAGACCATGTGGCAGAAAATTTTGCTTTACCTTATCTATGAGCTCAGTGAAGAGAGTACACATGGGCTGTAATAAGAGCTATGTGACCCACACCGAGCCATGTTATCGTAGAATCACAGAATGAATTCCTTAATATCAGATCTTTGTTATTATTATTGTTAGTGTTGATGCTGAGAAAGAAGACTTGTGTTGAATACATTTGCGATATTAGTTCAAAGCTATTTGCTCTTGTCTTAGTTTAGATGAAAGCTAAGATATGTTATCAGATATTAAAGATCTTTAAAAAAGATCTTTAAATCAGAAGTGAAACTTCATGATTCGGTTTTTGAAGGATATCTTCAATTTGACAGGGCCTAGACACTGGGAAAAATCCCCCTCCTACCGCTTTGAGCATGTATAAAGCAAATTTGGAGTGATTATTACATTTCTGCTTGCATTTTACTTTGAAGCAACATTAGTCTACAATAAGTGCAATATATTTTTAACTCATTGACTCATTCCATTTTTCATCAGACTGATACTTTTGCTGATTTTGATACAATGACTGACCGACTATTGGATGAAATTATTCAGCATATCCAGTTGTACAATCTCTCCATATCCCGAATAAGGTAAGTGTTCTAATAGTTAATAGTCTGTGACTGTTTTGGTTACATAAGCAATATTCAACAAAATAAGCTTTTCTAAAAGTGCAGTGTGTCAAAAGCCATTGAACCAGAGAGATGAATTTTTACATTGGTAGAGATGGAAATGTATCTAATAGACTGAAAAACTGTGAAATGGTGAGTAAAGGGTGTTCCTGAAAGCCCTGATAGATGTCCCTTGAGAAAAATGTATGCAACATATTTCATTCCAATGAGTTTTCTATTAATGTAGTTCTTTCTTTCCCAACAGTTTTATTGGACATTCCCTTGGTAACGTCATTATTCGATCTGTGCTAACTCGCCCCAGGTTTCGCTATTACCTCAACAAGTTGCACACCTTCCTGTCCCTCTCTGGGCCTCACCTGGGAACCCTTTACAACAACAGTACTTTGGTTAGTACAGGTAAGAATTAATGGGAAAGCTATGACTGACTGCAGTCCATGGCACAGCGCGTGCGAGAGCAACACATGGAGGTAGCAATAAATTATAACAACATGACTTGTACACTGAAGTTGTGGAAAATACTGAAGACTTCAAACCTACACAGAAAAAAAAATGCAATAAGAAGGTTTTCCAGTATATACTACAGGGTCCAGCACAGTGCTCCTTGGAAAACCCAGGGGTGCGTAGCAGTGAGAGATGACCTTGCTTCCACTCCTTGCATACTTCCAATGAAGAGACACCTCCGACGCGGAAGAAGACACAGTATTACAGGAATGGACTGTCTCACAAGTCAGCCTTCCCGAGTGTTTAGGTTACCATGACATCCAGTAAGACCCTTAGAATTTCCTCCCTGATGATTAGCAATACCAGAGGAAAGATAGTTGAATTAGAGTGCTATCTTTTCTATAGACACGTCTTTAATCCTCCTGCTTGGCAACTAGTAAAGGGGATAAAAACATGTGCCAATTTTTGTTCCAGGTCTATGGCTCATGCAGAAGTTGAAAAAGTCAGGGTCACTTTTGCAACTGACCTTTAGGGACAACGCAGATCTGCGCAAGTGTTTCCTCTATCAGCTCAGCCAAAAAACGGGTGAGTAGGGCTTGGTGTGACTCTGTAAATATCAGATGTTATCCCAAAGGATTTTGCTGGATTGCCACATCCTCCAGGTAGCAAACGAAATCTATGTTTTGTTAACAATCTTTCTTTTAAACATTTTTGTTTTCAGAAGGGTTGCTCTGTCTAAAATCTAATATTTATATTGTCTGTATATTTTTTCTGCACTAGCTGTCAGTGAATATATTTGCCAAACTGTTATCACCAAGTAAGACCTTCATGCTTTAGTAAACATGCACCTAAGTTTATATTTTTCAAGCAAGAAATATCATTCTTGACGGGGCAGCATTGCTAAAATTTATGCTACTAGGTGAAAACCATTTTTTTCTTTTTTAAGAATAAAATCTCTTGCCTTTAGGAAATATGACTCTGTGAGATGAAGAACAAGTTTTATTCATGTCTATTGTGACACTTCTGTACTACACAGAGAGATGTATGGCCTCATACTGAAAGAATGATTTCTAAATAGGGGTTTTTTTGCCTCTTCCTTGGTCTGTCAAGAATAAATGAAACAAATCATATTTTTCTTAAGGAAAAAAAGCAAGCACGATCCTTCTGTTCAAGTAAATGTTTTCTTTTAAGAGTTATTTTTAATAATGTGTGTGAGCAAACTGGTGCTAAATATGTAGTCAAAGGGTCACGACTTGATTTATTTTTTTAAACTTCAATACATTATAAATAGGAAACAAAGACTATATCAAGACTACTACAGCTCCTTAATTCTTAGTCTGACAGGCGTATGTTTCATAATTTAGTGAAAACACTGTATGACATAATCAATGACCAGAATTTGCTATATCTTGGTGTTATTTGAATTTACGTATTTGAATATTACCTTTGATCCAGTGACTCTCATTTCTGTGGAGCACGATTGATGTTTGCTTTATTACTATAATGTTCAAATAAAATTGGGTCCACACAGGAAACTCGCATCGTAACTTCCCAAGAAAGTATTCCCAAGCATATGTTTTAAGTCAAAAGGATTTGATGCTTGTTACCTTTGTAGACTGAAGATCTAACAGGCTATAAATGAAGGTGATGTTTCTGCAAAAGCAGAAAGCAGAAATCTGACTGTGAAACAGATTGTCTTCAAAGTCAAAATCACCCAGGTAGATGCTTAGGCAAAAAAATCTCAAGTATGAAGATACAGATGGGAATATATGAGCTGACATAGTGAGTCAAAATAGTGGTACCCCTTCTCTACCACCCTGCTCCCAAAACTACAGAGGGACAAATATCTGAACCAATGTTGTATCTACTTCCCTAAGTAACTCTTAAGCCTGCAGCAATTTCAGACTTTCTTAAAGTAGAAGTCCTTGCTAGTTTACAATCTAAGTCTTCCTTGTGCTTGTCTTGAAAGAAAAAATAAACACTATTTCTTATTGAACCCCTTCAAATAAGATTTTAGATGTGTTGATTGTCCTACCTCTTGCCTCAGATGGAAATCACAATTTCAGTCAGTTTGTTTACACAAGAAGAAAGCGATAGACAGCTTCAGCCAGGCTCAGCTGGGGGGTGACAGCTTTTCTGTGACAACGTAAAAGTCAGAGGATTTGATTCTGAACCCCTTTCCCGTAAGAGAGAGGGAAAGATGAAGGTCAAACCCACAGCTCTTCTCTGTTCAGGATCCTTTCTGGATTAATAGACTAGATAGCGTGTGTCCATTTTCATACTTTCTGCTGAATGTGACTGATGGAAGGGGAGACCACAGGCAGGGTAAACACCAGTAGCCTGTTTCCACAATCCAGCAGTGGCCCCACTGCATCCAGGGAAGAGGGAGGATTCCTAGATTCCAGTCCATGCACTTTTATCAGGGACTGTGCATTTATCAAGGGACTGCTGAATGCAGGGACTGGATCCCAAGGTTCCCTTGTGACTGATGTGGTCATACGACACCATGGCGGTGAAGTAGTTTCCCCTTCTCCTTCTATTTTGTTTGAAAATTGCACTAAATTGTTTTGTTGGTTTTGAATGCGACTCCCTTTCCTGTGGACACTTATTTATCCAAAATCAGTCACTGAACATAGTACAGCTCTATGTGTGTTTCCAATGTTTAGATGCATAAATATTTGCAAGGTTAAGGTTTTAATCAAACACTTAGTTTCTAACAGAGACAGTGCTCAGCTTTTTTGTTGACATATAATTATTATAAGTGTTGATAAGTAGCAAATAGTTTGCATAAGTGGCAGAAATAGTTTTAGGCTATTATGAATCTCACTAAATTTATTTTAATTATTAGAATTTGTTTTGCTCCATAGATTTTCTAGTGTGTTTGAATGTGATGTAGTCACGCTGACACTACATTCGTTGCTGTGCATCATTGTGATAAATGCATTTAATGTATTTGCCACAGGTCTTCAGTACTTCAAAAACGTTGTGTTAGTGGCCTCACCTCAAGACAGATACGTACCTTTCCATTCAGCAAGAATAGAAATGTGCAAAAATGCACTTAAGGACAGACACACAGGTATATTTAAGTTCCTTTCTATATTTACAAAGCTGTTGAGGAATTGTGTTTTTGAGTAACTGGGGTCATTGCATTAGAAGGGTTTTTCATCAGCATGATTAAAACTCAAATGTTTATTTGATAAGGAAGAAAGTGTTCTCTTCCCAAAGGAAATTACTGAAATCAATAAAAGCAGCTTTTTAATAAGCTCTTTGTCTGATGAAAACAAATTTCAATCAGGCCATAATCAAAGCGTTCTTACTGCTTCTTCTTCTTCTTTCTAATTTATTTTTTTTAAAGTGATGATAATAGAACTAGCACTTGGCAGTGTTTTTCTGTAGTCTACTGATTTACTGGTATTATCACACCTTTGTTTCACATAATGAACTCTCTCTCAGCACACCCTAAGTCAGGGTATTTTCCCTTTGTTTTGAACGGTGTTTGCATGATGCTAGGTAAGGGACAGAACTAAAATCATATTGGTTTGTAATAAAATGCGTAAATCACATCAAGAGTCATGCCATTGGAGGCCTAGCCCTCCTATGAGCTCAAACTCTATAATATTTTCCCCAGTATTGCCTTTGCAATTAGCAGGTTCCCTAATTTATGTAATGTCTCATGGCTTTAGTTTGATACCACTTGTAGAAATAATGTCCAGTGTAATTCCATACCTCTGTGATTATGCGGAAACGGAGGTACTCTTTGGAAATAGAAAGAAACACCCAAGCTCAATAATCAACATAGTTGCCTTAATATATCTTACCTAAATTATAGCTCTTTGTATCCTCCCTCAAATAAGAATTAAAAGGTAATTTTGTAACTCTCTTCCAGTGGTTGTTTCTCAGGGAAATGTTTGACCTAGCAGGATTGGGATCTGCATTCAGTGTAGATCACTGTGAATACAAGTTTCCTGTGTTGTTTTATCCTTATAAACTCCTCACCTACCTGCATGATGTCCTTCCTGCATTAGATTCCCCAGAGAAACCCAAATGGACCTCTATGTCTTGCCAGACCCCTTCGCGTTTGAATTCACAGGCAGCTTGAGTCCAGCCCTCTTCCTCTTAAGGAAACAAGTTTATTTCCTTCCACCACAGAGGAAATGAGGCTAAATGCTGAGGAATATCCCACTTCTCACGCCAGCAGCTGTAGCAGACCTCTTTAAATGTCCAGGGCCTCTATTAGATGAACAGCATGTTGGCACTTGGTAAATCTTTGAAATGAGCTACTTTCTGCCTCTTGCTTCCCGTTTCCTTTTATCGTGACAATAATTAATTGATGCTAGAAGGAAAGAGGGAGCTGGCAGCTTTGGCATATAGGTGTGACATCTAAACCCTTTTGCAGGTCCTGTTTATGCAGAAATGATCAACAACCTGCTCCAGCCTTTGATTGGGGCAAAGGACTGCACTCTGATCAGGCACAACGTGTTCCACGCTCTGCCGAACACCGCCAACACGTTGATAGGCCGGGCTGCACACATTGCCGTGCTGGACTCGGAACTTTTCCTGGAGAAGTTTTTCCTTGTGGCAGGACTCAACTACTTCAAATAGTGCCTGAAGTACGGGGTAACAGAGGTAAAACTTATCACTGAGTGGAGAAGAATCCCTTAGCTAAAAGACTGCAGTGTTAGAAATGAGATCATGTGGGACTTCCAAATTCTCCATTTCCACTTCTGTTTCAGCGAATAAAGTGCTATGGCTTTAAGACATTCAAGCTTCCAAATATTGGTGCTTTTGGAAGAAATAAATATTCCTCTTCACTTTCTACGTCCTTTTTCCACATAAAGACATGAGCCACTTCTGAAGTACAGTATCAGAATAAGAAGGTTAATTTTCCAAATGTGGTTGGACCGATAGGATTCCTGTTTCTCCTGAATATTAACCCAGGAACTTGGCTGTCCTTGATTAAATGCTTATTTACCTATTAACAAAGCTATACATTTTTAGCACTTTCGGGGTAGTTAATACAAGAGGAAAGAAGCATATGTGAACTCAGGTTAAAGCTTCCTTTGTGATGAACTGAGAAGTCTGAAAAACACTTATGAAAGTTTCAATGTTTCCCTTTGTTGAAAGAAAATATTTTGACAGTTCTGTTACTGGTAATTATTTGTAACATAACAACATTCAGATAATGGAAAGGAGTGAAATATTTAACACAGAATGAAGAAATCTTGATATTTGGCTTTTTTAAAAAAAAAAAAGAAAAACCAACAACTCTTTAAATTGAGAGAATTTTCTTCAAGTTAGAAGCTACCAAACCATGTCTATTGGATTACTTCTAGAATATCAGTGGCACTGTTTAACATTTCTTCTGTTTACTTTTATAGAGGATCATCATTGGTTTTGTTATAATCTTAGAGGTATAATTTTTACTTTTACATTTGTATCCAAGTTCCTTTTCTCCAACAATTTTTTATTGTTTTTAAATATATTACTCTGATATGAAATTTAAATTACAGCCAGTAATACTCCTAAAAAACCCAATTAGTTGAAAACAGGTTGGAGACATAGAGCGGTAAGGATTTTGGAAAGCCTAGAAACTATAACTATGTCTCTTTAGGTTACTCTGCAATGCTCTATTAATGTTTTACTAATTGCCATTTGCAGCGCCACATACGGTCCTAAGTATTATGCAATTACTGCCGGATAGAAACATTTGAAACTATTCATAGAAAGATATAGAAATTGTTTTTAAGGGTTTGGAAAAGAATCCACTTTTCACTTTTTTATGTTTTTGTTTTGTTGGTTTTTTTTTTTCAATTTTTCATTAAATTTTTTAATTAAAAATTATCAGATTTAAATAACACATTTCAATAACTTTCTACACATTTTCATAACTTTTTGAAAAATTTTCAATATCACAGCATTTTTTTCAAAAAAAAGAGAAAGTGAGTAATTCTTCACTATTTCTGTTTGGAAGGCAGGCATTTTTTTTAATGCCAACATAATTTGTTTAAAAGCACGTGACCAACGCTTTATATCTTGTGACAAAAACTGTAAAGAAAATAGACAAAGTTTGTTTTGGGTGTCAAGAATCTCATCAGTAAATTAAAACTAAGAGAGTGAGGATTTCTGAAGCGAGAGTCAAAAAGTGAAAACAAATACCCTTGCAACAACAGGGAAATATTTGTACATCCAAAAAGTAAAACTGATTTTTTTTCAAAAGATGAAAAGTGGAAAACTTACTCAGAATTAGTTCAAGAAAAGAGTTGTTAGCACACTGGATAATGCTGCTAAAGAACAGGAGCAGTTTGACAATATAGGCATGATATGAAGGTATATTGCACCTAAAAAACATCTTCTCCTCAAAGGTACAAATATTATATAGAAACAATTACATGGTGTGTTTTAATACTGACAAGTATTTTAAACATTAAATATCATCTCAATACTTTAAATAATTAGATATTATTTTCTGGGTGGTTTTTTTCCCTTTTAAATTAAATAAGTAGATGTTATTTTCTGATTTTTTTCCCTTTCATAATTTAACAGTTTAAAGCTAAAAGTCTGATTTATCTATTTAACAAATAAATTGCCAGGAATCAAGAATTTCTGGTTCCCACTTCTTGTTTGGGAAGGCTTTATCACTTTTCAGCCTCAACACTGTAGTACCAGTTACACTTCCACATCACAGTTTACTTCTTCCTTGGTAAATTGTTTGCAGAATTTTAAATCGAATAGGTCAGGTAGGTGGAATTGTTAAGCAGTGCAGTGATTTTGAGCCACAGGCATAGATTTCTGAGTAGTATATGAGAAACAAGAAAGAAAAGCAAACTCCAACCATCTGCAAGATTCAGTGTGCTGTATGAGTCTGCTGCTTTTCCAGAAAACGGTCAGCGTTTGACAAGAGAAAATTCTGAAAACCATTAAGGGACAGTCTAGTTTACGCATATATTCATTTATGGGGGGCATATATTCATTTATGGGGGCAGTGCTTAAATTCTTAATCCTCACAGAGGATAAGATGGTTTTTCATGAGCTTCAACAGAGGAAGAATAATGAATTTTTTGTGGCTTGTCAATGCCTAGAGTCAGCTCTGGGCTGAATGTTACTGCATTTGAAATGGAATTTCACATCTATGGTACTCTTTAGTTAAGATGAAAAATAGTTAGTTAAGACAAAAATAAAGGTCAGAATGCAGAGTTGTTTCTTCAACATTTAGAAGTCTTGTGACCAGCGTTGAGGATCTCCTGGCTCCAGCAGGTAAAGTGCACTTGGCTGCTGAGCGTTAAAGTCAATGAAGCCAGCTATCCAGTGTTAATGGTGAAGAATGGAGGTGGTGGAGTCACCATCCCTGGAGGAGTTCAAAGAGAATTTGGATGAGGCTCTTAGTGCCATGGTATAGTTGACAAGTGGGAGTAGGTGTAGGTGTTGGGTCATAGGTTGGACTTGATGATCTCAAAGGTCTTTTCCAACCTTATGATACTGTGATACCGTGATACTGTAATGGACTATAGCCCAGATTAGTAAATTCTGTGAAGGAATGGTGATAGCCCGCACATAGGAAAAGAGCAGCAAAGACAAAGAATCTTGGGGCTTTGAAAATGAGGGGCAAAGACTGGGGAAAGGAAGGAAGACAGGAAGGTGCTCCAGTAAGGGTCAATTTCATAGAAACAGAATTGTTTGGATTAAAAGGAACGGTTGAAGATACCTTTAAAGGTCACCTAGTTCAAACTCCCTGTCTTGACCAATGATCACATTGATCAAAGCCACATCTAACCTGACCTTGAGCACTTCCAGTGATGAGGCACGCACAACTTCTTTGGGCAAACTGTTCCAGTGACTCACTACCTTCATAGAAAAAAGTAATTCCTTATAAAGAATTGAAAAACTCAACACAGAGTAGTATCATCTCAGTTTAGGCAACTGTAGTGTAGATGCTTGTTTGTGGCTTCCTGTGGGGAGCTTAACTCCTTTTGTGATCATTGGTAGGGAAGGTGCACTTTTAGAGTGTGACTTATGAGGTATAATTTGCTTTTCCAGTCTCATTTTCTCTAGGTCTGTTCCCGTTCACTGACTGTGCAGGATGTCACATTTAGCTATCTACTTACTCGACACCTACAACTGATCAGATGAATCCCACACAACAGTGCACCTCTTAGAGGACTCTATCCCCAACCCAAAGGCCCAAAGAAGGGATATCGTGCTTTGAATCAACACATGGCCCTTGAAGTCATCTCTTTTTCAGTGACAGTTATATAGCTTGGAATGGCACAATAACTGTGGAAGAAAGAGGAGCTAAAACTTATCCAGTTTAATTGATGAGTACATAGAAGGTCTTGGTGAAAAGACACACAGATGCTTTGACTTGTTTTCAATTTTTATTTCATCTTTAAATAAAATTTATAAATAAGCAATCTATAGCATTTAAAAATATTGACATTAACTATTTAAAAAAAAAATTGAAGCACTTGAAAACTGCTGTTTTAGCAATTCAGTTGATATCACACCTTTATTAATAACTAGATTCATTTTTTCCACTATTTTGAGTCTCCTAGAGCCCATTGAGCTCAACTTTTGAAAGGAGTTAATCTCTTCTGAAATGGAAGATTAGTTTCTTGAATATGAATGGAAAGAAACTGTGGTAGTGACCAGGTGCAGGCAGATGAGGGATGGAAGGTCTTGTTCTTTCTACAGTTGGGTTGTGGATTTTCCAGGAGGTGCTTTTCAATCTGATAATAGTTGCATGCCGATTTGCACAAAACCTGGAGAAACCTTGGAAGATGTTTCTACTATGAGGATAGAATTTAACCTGTCCAATTTCATCACCTAATTTGTGCTTATAAATTAGCTGCAAGATGGATTTTTTTTACTAAAATAGAAGTTTTAATCTCCCTATGCAGTCAATGGAGAGAGGAAGTACTACTGAAAGTCTGCAGGAATGATCCTGTTTTCAATTTTGGTGGCATTCAGGGTTACTTACCTCCCTTCTCTGACCAGGGAACTTATCATAAGATTGACTTTTTGAGTGTCTAAGACATAGACAAAAATTAGAGGTCAAACATTTGTGGACTGGACATCTCTAATTATTAGCTCTACAGTTCTTGATACTTAGATTTAACTGTTCAGCCTGATCAAAACCAAAAACTGAAGGATGAGTTGGACTCCTTTAAAATTTGTCAGGAAATGTGTCTTTTCCCAGCCTCTAAGGAGTATCCATTTCCTGTTTAATTAAATTGGTAATTGGTTTTCACCATAATGTCTCTCCAGTGACAATAGAGGAAGGTGACATTGCTTAGCTTTAAAGCATGACATTCTAAAAGCTTTGAATCTTAGCACAGAGCTTTGGAAATTACTAAGAGGAATACCAAGCACTATTTTACTTCCAAGTACTTCATCAATATCCATTGATGGATCCTCTTCACTGTTCCCTTGCTAGGGAAGAGCCATGCTTGAAAGAGAAAGTTATCAGAAGACTATGTGAAAAGTAGGAATTCAAGCCAAAGATTTAATGAGAATTTGTGGGTTCCTCTGCTGCTTTCTGCATCTTAAAAAAAAAATAATAATTCTTCCTTTCTACCTCTGCATTTGAAATAGCAAAGTAGTGAAGCAGAAGAAAGGTGAGAACTTCTTATGACAGGGTTAAACCCTTCTGGAGGTTTATGCAAATATCCACAAAACTTCATGCATAATGAATAGTCATGGGGCACTTCTGCAGCAGTCTCAACATGTCAGTATATCTCAGCCTAGCTGAATTATTATCTTCTTTGTAGACTTAAATTTCCATGTAAAGCTTATTATTATAATAGTCTAACATATTTCACTCCAGTTGGTCATTTCGATGCTAAAGGTCATGTCTATGGAGAAATCCTATGGAACGCTTTGTTTTATTCCAATACATATGCTCAGAAATTTTGATTTTGAATGTTAAGTAATTAGTTTCTAGCTCCATCTTTAATATTTATTTACTCTCCCAAAATTCCAGTGGGTTTTTGATAATTGAATTGTTTTCAGGTAGAAATCAGTATACATCCAGGTTTGTTGGAGTCAGAGTTCAGCCTCCCCATTCTCATACTTGAATGCTGTTGTTTTATGGCAAGCTATAGTACTAAAACCTCAGGAAGTTCATGAAATATAGCCCAGCTTTGTTCACAGATAATCACTGAAGTAAATAGAAGTCCATTAATGTTCTGAGCCATATAGTCTGGGAGTTGCTTAACTACAGCTCACGCTTCTCTGGTTTGTTTTTGATTTTTGGATCAAATTGTGCCTCTTCCTCTTATTTGTTCATCGATCCCCTAATTTGCATTTCTTTGCACAGCCTAAATTGCCCTAAGCTACTCTTCTGCTTTGTCCAGGCATTCTCAGGTTTGCATGGTCACTATTCCATGATCTGACTACATCTCCTGCTTTTTTTTTTGGTTACATCTTCCATGAGTTCCTCTTCTCTTTATCTCTCTGTTCTTGCCATCAAGCAAAACTCCGAAGTCATCTAATTACCCAAACAAAGCAATTACTTCAACTGGAGTACTATCAGTATTTTCAGATTTTGTACTGGGTTTGACTGAGATACCATTAAATCTCTTCGCAGTGATTTGTATAGGGGTATATTTTTTCAATTTGTGCTGAAAACAATGTTGATAACGCTGGGATGCTTTCATTATTATGAAACTTACACAGAGTCAAGGCCTTTTCTGCTTCTCACACCACCCCACTAGTGAGTAGACAGGGGTTGCACAAGAAGCTGGGAGATGGCAAAGCTGGGACAACTGACTCTAAGTGACCAATTGGATATTCCATACCATACGATGTCGTACTCAGCAATAAAACAGTAGGAGGCTGGAAGTTGACTGGTGCTGCTCAGGGACTACCTGGGTATCAGCCAGCTGGTGATGAGTAAATTTTTTTTGTGTCACTTGTTTATCTTGTTGGTGTTTGGGTTTTTTTTGTCTTTTTTTTTTACTCTTTTTTTTCCCACACCCTCTTTTTTTAAATTATTAAACTGCCTTTATCTCAAGCCATGAGTTTTTACACTTTTAACTTTCCTACTCTCTTCCTCATCACATTGAGAGGTGGTGTGGGTAAGCAGCTGTGTGGTGTTTAGTTGCCTACTGGGGGTTAAACAATGATGAATTTGCTAAACAAATTTGTTAAACAATGGTGGACTTGTCCATCAAGTTGTATTTTATGTGTGTGTTTTCATTAAGTGACCCAACAGATCTTTCCCCAAAATTCAAGCTTATCTTTCATGAATCCTTAGTGGGAAGCTGAAATACAGATCCCCTGGTTAATTGGGGGTTTGCAATGGAGAGAAATTTTTTTGCTGATTCCAGATAGGTATTGTGATCCATTCACACTCGTTTACTCCAGTCTGGTTTGCACAGTCTTTCAGCATGCTTTCCCTTTACCATTGTCATATGCTGCCAGTTGTGACTTCCTTCCTTCCTT
>VWPV01033158.1:27778-65762 GCA_013389885.1 Geococcyx californianus
TCCCTATGCAGTCAATGGAGAGAGGAAGTACTACTGAAAGTCTGCAGGAATGATCCTGTTTTCAATTTTGGTGGCATTCAGGGTTACTTACCTCCCTTCTCTGACCAGGGAACTTATCATAAGATTGACTTTTTGAGTGTCTAAGACATAGACAAAAATTAGAGGTCAAACATTTGTGGACTGGACATCTCTAATTATTAGCTCTACAGTTCTTGATACTTAGATTTAACTGTTCAGCCTGATCAAAACCAAAAACTGAAGGATGAGTTGGACTCCTTTAAAATTTGTCAGGAAATGTGTCTTTTCCCAGCCTCTAAGGAGTATCCATTTCCTGTTTAATTAAATTGGTAATTGGTTTTCACCATAATGTCTCTCCAGTGACAATAGAGGAAGGTGACATTGCTTAGCTTTAAAGCATGACATTCTAAAAGCTTTGAATCTTAGCACAGAGCTTTGGAAATTACTAAGAGGAATACCAAGCACTATTTTACTTCCAAGTACTTCATCAATATCCATTGATGGATCCTCTTCACTGTTCCCTTGCTAGGGAAGAGCCATGCTTGAAAGAGAAAGTTATCAGAAGACTATGTGAAAAGTAGGAATTCAAGCCAAAGATTTAATGAGAATTTGTGGGTTCCTCTGCTGCTTTCTGCATCTTAAAAAAAAAATAATAATTCTTCCTTTCTACCTCTGCATTTGAAATAGCAAAGTAGTGAAGCAGAAGAAAGGTGAGAACTTCTTATGACAGGGTTAAACCCTTCTGGAGGTTTATGCAAATATCCACAAAACTTCATGCATAATGAATAGTCATGGGGCACTTCTGCAGCAGTCTCAACATGTCAGTATATCTCAGCCTAGCTGAATTATTATCTTCTTTGTAGACTTAAATTTCCATGTAAAGCTTATTATTATAATAGTCTAACATATTTCACTCCAGTTGGTCATTTCGATGCTAAAGGTCATGTCTATGGAGAAATCCTATGGAACGCTTTGTTTTATTCCAATACATATGCTCAGAAATTTTGATTTTGAATGTTGTTAAGTAATTAGTTTCTAGCTCCATCTTTAATATTTATTTACTCTCCCAAAATTCCAGTGGGTTTTTGATAATTGAATTGTTTTCAGGTAGAAATCAGTATACATCCAGGTTTGTTGGAGTCAGAGTTCAGCCTCCCCATTCTCATACTTGAATGCTGTTGTTTTATGGCAAGCTATAGTACTAAAACCTCAGGAAGTTCATGAAATATAGCCCAGCTTTGTTCACAGATAATCACTGAAGTAAATAGAAGTCCATTAATGTTCTGAGCCATATAGTCTGGGAGTTGCTTAACTACAGCTCACGCTTCTCTGGTTTGTTTTTGATTTTTGGATCAAATTGTGCCTCTTCCTCTTATTTGTTCATCGATCCCCTAATTTGCATTTCTTTGCACAGCCTAAATTGCCCTAAGCTACTCTTCTGCTTTGTCCAGGCATTCTCAGGTTTGCATGGTCACTATTCCATGATCTGACTACATCTCCTGCTTTTTTTTTTGGTTACATCTTCCATGAGTTCCTCTTCTCTTTATCTCTCTGTTCTTGCCATCAAGCAAAACTCCGAAGTCATCTAATTACCCAAACAAAGCAATTACTTCAACTGGAGTACTATCAGTATTTTCAGATTTTGTACTGGGTTTGACTGAGATACCATTAAATCTCTTCGCAGTGATTTGTATAGGGGTATATTTTTTCAATTTGTGCTGAAAACAATGTTGATGGCGCTGGGATGCTTTCATTATTATGAAACTTACACAGAGTCAAGGCCTTTTCTGCTTCTCACACCACCCCACTAGTGAGTAGACAGGGGTTGCACAAGAAGCTGGGAGATGGCAAAGCTGGGACAACTGACTCTAAGTGACCAATTGGATATTCCATACCATACGATGTCGTACTCAGCAATAAAACAGTAGGAGGCTGGAAGTTGACTGGTGCTGCTCAGGGACTACCTGGGTATCAGCCAGCTGGTGATGAGTAAATTTTTTTTGTGTCACTTGTTTATCTTGTTGGTGTTTGGGGTTTTTTTGTCTTTTTTTTTACTCTTTTTTTTCCCACACCCTCTTTTTTTTAAATTATTAAACTGCCTTTATCTCAAGCCATGAGTTTTTACACTTTTAACTTTCCTACTCTCTTCCTCATCACATTGAGAGGTGGTGTGGGTAAGCAGCTGTGTGGTGTTTAGTTGCCTACTGGGGGTTAAACAATGATGAATTTGCTAAACAAATTTGTTAAACAATGGTGGACTTGTCCATCAAGTTGTATTTTATGTGTGTGTTTTCATTAAGTGACCCAACAGATCTTTCCCCAAAATTCAAGCTTATCTTTCATGAATCCTTAGTGGGAAGCTGAAATACAGATCCCCTGGTTAATTGGGGGTTTGCAATGGAGAGAAATTTTTTTGCTGATTCCAGATAGGTATTGTGATCCATTCACACTCGTTTACTCCAGTCTGGTTTGCACAGTCTTTCAGCATGCTTTCCCTTTACCATTGTCATATGCTGCCAGTTGTGACTTCCTTCCTTCCTTGCTTTCTTCTATCCGTCTGCAACATTAATGGTTGCTCAGAACAGAAATCTAGAAATTAAAGAAACAATTGTCATGCTTGTGATTAGCATCTCTTTGAAATGACAGAACTAAATAAGGGGTATACTCTTACAAAGAAAAAAAATATAATTATTGGTACTTAGAATGTTTTATAGGCCTGGTCCAGCTCATTCTGACATAAAATAAAAGCTCTCGATGTCTTTAGTGTCATATATAGTCATACACAGAGTTTCTTGCCACAGTGAATATTCAGTTTGTAGTTTTTTGCTCCGAAGACTCTGAAGTCAGTGCAGATGTGCAATTCACAAATTTACTCAGCACTGCCATTCCACTTATCCAGGAGTTCATACGTTCACACATTCATTCTATTCAATTTTCTCAGCTCTTTATATGAGAACTGTTATCCTCCTGGTGAAATACATTACAGATCACAGAGTACTTTGTTTCAGAAGTTGCTACTGGAAGTCACCCAGTCTAAGTCCTGTTCAAGGCAGGATTATTATGAGTACCATGATAAGGTCAGCCAAGTCTTTGTATGAATCAAAAAACCATCTAGTAAGAGGCATGCTACAGCTAGTCTGGATTACCTTTTCAACTGCTGTACATCACTCCTAAATAAAATTAATATAAAATAAATCTAAAAATCCAATGCAAACTTCCAAATATGCAACTTCTATCTGTTAATTTTTATTATACCAGCAGGAGGAAGATCTTGCTTCTACTGTGTTCCTAACTCCCTTTTCAATACCTGCAGGCAGTTCTTAGATTGTCATTTGGTCTCTTCTTTGTCAGCCTAAACAAGCCTAACGATCAGCCTCTCATCAGAAGCCACGCATTTAGACTCCTCACCATCTTGGGTAGTTCTTTATGGGGCTCTTTTCAGTTTCTTAACCTTGAACTGGGTTTAGGAAGCTCCTGGTACTGGTAGATTTCCTTGGTTGATAATTCTGGTGCAGACTAGTACATTTTTCCTGTGCAGGAAAGGCACACTGGTTTTTGGCCCTCATCACATTCTCTTCCTATCTCAGGTTCTGATCTGAAGAGCTGAAGCTGTTCTCTGCTTTCTACAATTTGCAAGCTTCTGGCTTGCATTGCCCTGTAAGTTTGTCTTTGCTTCTTGCTCCTGTATTGTCTTGGTTAAGGTAAAGAGTTGTGACCCATGGCGCATCCCCACCATTTCTGGATCTCATTTTCAGCACATAATACATGGGTCCCCCCTGTTGCACCCTTGGCGTGCTCACCGCAAAGCTAATCGTTTCTCTTCTGGTTTTGCACATCTGTTTTGAGGTGATCTTAGTCACTTGTAAGCTTTAGGCAAAGGTAATGATAAAGCCTCAGATAAATCTGCTCCATCCTTGCATGACAGACATCACTTACCTTGTGATCATCAGGTCCATAGCATGATGCTTCCTGATAGTTTCTGGTCTGAAAGAGCTGCTACTGCTTTTTCTTCTCTATTTTAATAAGACTGTATAATACGTATGCACTTCCCTAGGAGAAACCCATGCGCTGCATAGAAATGCTTATGAAAACAGTTTAATCGGTGTAGAGCTGCTTTAAATGCTCATGAGTCAGTCCTTCTCTGCATAAGATAAAAGCATAAAGAATAAATATGTATAAACCCTTATACAAAAGGTTAGACTAAATTAACTTATATTACAACCTTGAAACTTGAATTCAACTTTACTTGCACCCAAAGTGCTGCAAGATCCTGTCCAAAACTGATTTTCACACATACATATATGTGCCAGAAGTCCACTGGCAATATGCAAAGGGCTGCAGATCTCCACATAGCTTCTGCCTCCGACACAGTGGACAGCAAGACTCTCGTTGCGGTCCAGCATGCCTTTCAGTCTCTGAAAGCTATCAGCTACAAACACAAACAGCTTATCCAAAGGGAGCAAAAAAACTTTTCCATATAAAAGACAAATCTCAAAAGCCCTCCTTTTTTTTTGGAGTGGGTGGTTTGAGTGCTGCAAAAGTGTTACTTATTCTATACTTCCCATAAATGGTGTTAAGTTAATGAGTATACAGCTTCTGGTGCTCAGTGTCCCAATATTTCTATTTTCATGGCAGTTTCTAGCAACAATTTAAGAAGTTTTTCATTCTACCTGAAAACAAAAGTGCTAGCAGAAATCTTCCTGTCCAAACACAGGAGAAGTGCTCGCTTGCTTTTTACTATTTTTATATCTATAAGACTACCTGTATCATTCTTAGCTGTGGAAAGCTGTCAAGGCATTTCCGTTATGATACATGCAGATACCTGCGCTGGAAAGGCTGAAGAAGAGACTGTGGGAGCTGTTTTGACCTAAGGTGTGTTATCACTTTCAGTTAAAACGACAACACAAAACGAAGTTCTTGTGTGCCATGTGTGAGGGGGTACCCTATGTGTGGCATATCCTACATGCATATATATACACAAAATGTCTTTTCCCTTATGGAATATATGTTACGCTTTATATACTTAGTGGAAGCATGTTCCCATGTGCAGTGCATACATGTCAAACCAATCCTAGAAGCTGGTGGGGGTTGTTGAGTCTAGCAGTTTTCTGTTCCCGTTGGAAGAGTTTACTTTAGTTCTCCTCCAGAGTTCCTGTGAAGAGCAGTTTGCTGGCTCCATCCACCTCTTTAGAAGAGAGAGATTGTTTTGTACAGTGATTTGTCAGCCTCTTGGCACACCATTAGTCGACTAACCTTATCTAAGGAGTCTTGAATTTGATGTGTATTATCTCCCACCTCCATGGTTTTCATGGTCAATGCAACACGTCAAACTGAGCTGCTGTATCTCCTGAGACAAGAAGCTTGTCAGCATTTTTTAATTTTCTTCGACATCCATCCTCTTCAATGAAGCATTCATTTGTTAAGCTGATAGACCAATAATTTATCAGCTTTGCCACTCTTCTTGCTGATTTTAGACTTGTATGTATTAGACCGTGTATCCAGTTTGGGAAATCAGTTATTTCCTTTTTCTACTATTAAATCTTCATAAGAAGTATGAGGGAGATCAGTCTAGACAAGCCATGGTACCTCTTTGTGACTGCATGTCTGGAAAAAATCCCACCAAATAAATGCTAGTAATTTGTACTGTTCTTTAGGTATATTTCCCACTGTGCTTGTTTTGCCAAGAAAGAAGACACATTGGTGTTTTGTTCCATGCTTTTCATGTCCTCACATGACTAAAAACCCAGATATACCTCGGCTTGATAGGATAAGGATGGAAGACAGCAAAGATGTAGGATAAACCTTCCTTCTTTCTCTCATATGACATGAATATACTCCCACCAAGTTGACAGTAATGATGGAGAAAACAAGAAAGAGCAGTCTCTCAAACATTACCTACTTCACCAAAATTTAAAAATCCTGAATATTAATGGATGTTTAGGAAAAATTTTTGAATCAAAATCAAAACCTGGATCGTTATAGTCTGAAACACAATGTTCAGAAATAAACTGAAATTTATGTCTATGTTTTGCTACTTGCATTTGTCTCTAACAGTAAGCTCACTTAAATACTGAACAGTTTAACCCAGAACTTGATTTCTTGGACTTTGAACAATGAATCTCTTTATCACTGAGGAGTTTTTTTAACCATAGTCTTACAGTAAGACCTCAGCCATCTTCATAAATCCCTTAATATATACTTAAGACCTTTCTTTTTAGGAAAAAAAAATAAATCTGGCCTTAAATCTCCATTTTTCCACTTATGCCTAGACAATTAGCCACAGAATGTGAGATATCCAACAATTAAGCATTCTCTATAGACAGAATTGCTTTCTGCAAACAGTACAAAACTTAAATGGGAAAATCTGCCTGCTGGGGGACCTTCTTTTTTGTTTAGAGGGAGCATATGATAACTGATCTCTAATATAGGCAAATCAGGGAAATAGGTGAATCCTATCTGCTTTCTTATGCCTCTGTTCCACACTGTAAATTCACACGGAGGCACTTAAGATTAGAAAATTCTGATTTATATTGCAAATAAAACCTTTTACATGATGCAAGTATTGATTAACGCCGTATCATTCCCTGTATGCAACACACAAACGCAATTACTTAGGTTTTGGCTCTGGAACCTTTATCTTGATTTGAGAGTGGTGGTAATTTTGGTGAAACTCTCTTTAAAGTTTATTAAAATTGTAACCCTCAAAACCAGGCTCCAACTTTTCAATAACTAATATTAGCAAGGTCATCAGAAATAACTTCTCAGTTGTGCAGTCTCTATTCAAATGAAACACCTTATACCACCAGATTAATTCTCAGCGCTATGCTAAGCCCTAAAATAAAACCTTCATTGTTCCTCAACCAAGGTTTGGAATGGAATTCGGTGAACAGTTCCGTGAAGATCCTTATCCTGTGTTTCAGAGAGTTATGTTTTGCTTTTTTTATCAAGTGATAAGGAAAGACCCTTTAGAATTAAAACCTACTATTTCTTAAATACAATTAGCTCTAAAAGTGCTTTTTTTTAAGAACACTTCTACAGCTTTTAGTTATCAAGGACAAGGCCAGAAATTTTTAAAGGAAATATTTTTTCAGCTATGCAACCGACAGATACTTTTGGGCTGAGTTTCGAGTAATTCATTTTGACTTTAAGTATTTGGTTATTTTCATAAAAACATATAGAACATAAGAGGCTGACCTCTGAACTTACTAAGCATTTGTACTCTTGCATAGTGGATGTAAAACACTAGCCTTGATACACACGCCCGTGTCTGTGCACAAGGACTGCAAAGCAATGCATCAGAGATACGTTCTTCTTCAAATACTTCCTTTAAGGCTGATTGTTCAGGGCAAGCAATATGCATGGTAGAACTGGTGCATGTAACAGTAAACACAGCCTTCTGAAAATCTGGATTTGAAGACAGTAATGATGCTGAGTCTGAACTCTGCAGATGAATATTCTATGGTACTTTTAATTATAACAATTTTTGTGGGCTGAACATTAGTACCACTGATTTTTCATGTGACGCTAAAGGTTGTACTTTTAAATAAGACATTATTACATTTGATTGAGGCTGTTAACTTGCTAGCAAATTATACTTCAAATCAGACAGAAGAGCCAATAATTAGAGACTGTGAGCTTGGAAAATCTGTACTGTTTATTTATTTATTTTTAAGACACCAAGATTTACAACACATGCTCCATCTGCCTCTCTCTAATTTATTTCCCTTTCCCTAATGAACATTTTTCAACTGCCACAGTCTTCAATTTTCTTTAACTATGTCTGTCAAGATTTAAGTGAGACTTATATTGAAAACCAAACCGGATCTCATAAAATAGGAACAAATGAAGTTGAGTCAATTCCGTGACATTTTAGGGAAAATAGAGTTGCAAATCTGTTTTCTTGAAATGCACGTTCTGACTCAATAGTATTCTCAAGGTCTTCACTGAAGGTCCGACCCTGAGAAATGCTGCTCAAATGCACTCTTGAGATATTGGACTAGACCTCCTAGTGGATTAACCTGATAAAGCTGTTTATACAGCCGAAGAATCTTGCCAAATGGCAGCCACTACCATTCAAAGTGTCTCACAGTTGGACCACCAGAAGATAACAAGTGTTCTGGGTTCTTTTTCAGGCCAGTTTTCTGGTTGGTCAATTATGTTTTAAAAGTAACATCTTTTTAGACAAATGCAGACCTCTCCAAGGGATCAAGTCAATGGATTAATGTGGACAGATCCTTATAGGGTAAGGGAAAGGGCTTTTAATTTTTAAATCTACTACTTTGAATCATGATCATACAAAAAAGTTGAAGAAATCTGACATGGTCCCTTGTAAAAACAAGATCATGAATGTAAAGCTTATAATGCCACTGTGAAATTTTGATGCTTATTTATTATGGTTATGATGAAACCTGTATAATAAGATGATGATGATATTAATAATAATAATAATAATATAATAATGAATAGTCATCAGTGCCAATATGATTCTACTATTTTTCTACATATGCTTTATTGTGGCATTTTGTGTAGCTTGTGGTCTGTGTAAAGAAATGTCAATAAAATCTTTGCTTCCTTTTGTCTGTACTTTGTGTGGTTCTTGATACTTAGATAGGAAGTTGCCCAAATCCTTTTGCCCATGTAGCATGAGGCAAAAATGATGCCAGTGATAAAAGAAGTAGAATTAAACATTCTCAAGTATGAAGCCAGAGAACTGATAAGCTATATGAAAGACCATAGTTGATTCAGACTGTCTCTCTGTTTGAAGTGTGCAAAACAGCTCTGACTTACTGAATTGGTAATTGTTAAATAAGTGATCATGGATTAAGAGCCTTTTAATAGGAAGCTTTCTTTGACTGATCAAATGAAGAAGACCTTGAAGCAGCAAAACCTTGAAGATAGTAAATTAGTAAGTACTTGAATATTTTTTTTTAGATCTTTCTGTGTTTCATGTTTAGGAACTCATTTCAGGGATGAAATTTATGGGTAGACTTGAGTTGCTCTGGTCCCATGTATTAAGACTATGAGCTTCCTTACACCCAGTTTCACATCATCATCAGGAGGTTACAGAAATCGGTGGGATGGGGGTAGGGGGGGCGGGGTCGCTGTTTCTTCATGTCCCTATGACAATATCTACAGCAGTTAACAGAACAAGGAAAGGACCTTCTGTTCTTTGTCCAGTCAAATGAACGGGAACTACAACCATAAGTTCTGGTCTTATCCCACACATTTCCATAAAAATACAGCTGTACATAGAATTAGTCACAAATATACATGAGCAACACAAGCATCTGTTTATCCTTACTAACTAGCAAGGATATATATCTCTTTGTATCTTTGTTTATTTTTTCCCTGGAGATATTTACAGACTGATGATGGTATCAATGGTGTAATGTAGTAAGATGAGATCCATGGAGAGGGTGGAACTTAAGAAAAAGCCAAGTACAGTTCCAGAAGAAATGTCATGGCCTTAATTAATGTGCTTTTATGGTATTTCAGACTATTCTTGTTGAAAAAGAGGTGTTCAAGGGTGTCTTGTAGGCTCTGAAAGACAGCATATACATGGTGAAGCTGATGGAAGCCTAGAAGCAAGCAGGGATGGAGCGCAAAATCTAGGGGATTGCTGCCTTCATATTATACGTTGATTAGTAGCCAACAAAGGTCTGTATTATTGTGCCTGTGTCTGTATAGATAGGGACTTTTTCTGACTCACTTCTCAATCATGTCAAATGGTAAAAACTAGTTCATTGGTTAAATGCATTTTCTTTCTACTTTTGGTTATAATTACACTTCACAAGCAGAAAACAAACCGACCTTACCTTAATCCCAACAAGCCATTTTTCCATCCTCTGAATGTTACAGGAGTTGGTGTATTTGGCAGAAAGCACCTTAAAGCAATCAGATTAGTAGATATTCTGGTCAATTTCAGAAGAAACCCATTGGCACGACTATGTTGGAAAGCCCGATCAATGCTAGTTTCATGAGGTCCGATTCAAATTGTTATTTTCTGTTCATTATTAAAAAAAAATGCTAAATACAATCTATAATCATTACAAGTCAAATTATGGTGCCATGAAGTAAGCTATATCCTCAGCAGAGGATATAGTATTGCGCTGGTGTTCTAGTATTGTGCTGGTGTCATGATTTGTTGCCATGATGGCCCAAGACTAAGCGGGTGTTTTCCAAAAAGATCTATGGTGCAGTCTACATCCTGCTTAGGGTTAAGTCTATATTCCTACACCAATAAAGTAATACAAGAGCAATTCTTTGAAAGGCAGGTTTTTGTTTGCTGAAAGGCAACAGGCAGGGACAAAGGCTCTGTTTGGCCCTTTGTATACCTTTTAAGGGTTATGTATTCCTTTGATGCACAAGAGGAGTCAGAAATAACACCATGGCAGGCATGAACGATGTGAAGCACAGAACAGGTAACATGAGCTTTTCCTGTCTTTTCAAGACTATTTTCCTTTATATTTGGAGATCTAAAAGCAAGCAGACAGCACACTGAAATATTACTCTGTGTAACCCAGAGTGAATCTGGTCTAATGCCTTTTAAACACCTGGAAGCATAATGCATTCTAATGGTACCAGCCTGCATAAGGCTGAACTTTAGTCTTGTTCTTTCATATGTAACATATCTGTGATTGCAATCCGTGTCCCTTCCCATAATCTTTATACCTCAATTTATTTCTCCTTTTCCTCTAACCTCTGCACCCAAAACAAATGCATCCTTCTTCCTTGGCCACTACCAAAAACAGTAGAAAGTTTGATGGCTGTAAAAGTCAGGAGGCAAACTGAATTAGTGCAGACTCAAACACCTATTGACACAATCAAGACTGTAATTAGCAAACAAATAAGCCAAAACTGGTCTGCTGGGCTTTGAGTTCATTATTGTACTGGAATTGAAGCCTAATTACTCGAGAAAAGAATGAGAGTTTGGGTTTTCTACATTTCATTCTTCCAGGTGTCATTGATCAGACACTGAGGATGTGCAGAGTGGTGGTATTAGCACTTCTTCAGCTTGGATGGTTCCTGAGAGCTCACACTGGCTTGATGAGGTTTTCATTATCACACCCTGAAGAGGTTTCCTCTCTGATTTGAATCGGAGGAGGTTTGAGACATTCACATACACTCTCGCACACACACATGTACATGCACTGAGAAAATATCAGCATCTACTTTACCTACATTTAATTGTGCCGTAAGTCTTTGTCCAAATAGGTAAACAAATAGCTTCATATTCATGCAGAGTTGCAAATATTTGCAGAGACAGATTGAACTCGGGCTATATTTTTCTTCCTTGAGCCACGAAATTGCAAATAAGAATCAACACCAAAACCTTAAACAGTATCGTTCATCATTGCTTGCTTTTTCTCCCTCTCATTGTGCGTCTACTGCATTTTGTATTCAAGATCAGCCACTAATTAATCATTAACAGCAGTTGTTGCTCCTGCATCTAGAGTAGATTTGTCCCATAAGCAGCATGAAGTGGGGTTTTAAAACAACATTCGTTGCAGGGACTGTAGAGAGCAATTGATTTATTCTAGAGCAATACAGGAAGTATGCTTTGCTCTGTGCAGTAGGGATAGATTAGCTCAGGAAACACTGACTGTGCTGCACCAATTTGTTAGATAGATCTGGTGACTTCTCTATTGAATTTCAAATTATTTTGATGGACATGGACATCAAAATCATAGACTCATCTTGCTTTAAATTTTACATCCTCTTGCCACAAGCATGCATCTTGCCTGCGTGTATAATCCAAAGCTGCCACAAGCTTTTTAGCTGCAAAATTATTTATGGATTACCCTGTCTGATATTTAATGTGGAACATATACAGCAATGGCTCTCTAGTGCTGCACAGTACTGTGCTAACTGTAAAAAAGCAGCAGGCAGCTCAGAATGAACATCCTTAAGGAGATTTGATAAATCATGAAAGCAATCTCTACATGTCAGGGAGACACAGCTAGCCAAATGAAAGCTATTTTAAATCACCAGTAACATTAACCGGAGAGTGTCCGTATCTGGTTCAGTCTGAGTTAGATGTGAACTTCCCCAAGAGTATTCTGTGCTATATGTGATTGTGAAACGGGCAGGCTGCCTTTTCTCCTTGTGAATGACAAGCAGTGTCTTTGGCAGGTCTAAACAGGCAGCAAATCTTTGCTTCTATTTTCAACAGTAAACATTGAATTCAGCCTGGCACCTGCATGGCCATGTCATTTCCTTCCTAGCTGAAATGCCACTGACTATGCAGGTAAATCAATGGGATGTCATTAGCAGCCCTGAATAATCTGCTAATTTTGTAGGGAACAGGAAGGAATGGTGGAAATTTTCAGAAGGAAAATGGAAGCAAAGTCTCAGATTTTGTTACTTGTATGTTGACTTCTCAAGATGCAAAAGTACTAATAGATGCTCTTAAAAGTCACAGGGATTGGTTAGTCCACAGTTGATGAGTGGACAGTCACAAGAGAAGCCCTAGAAAGAGGTCTCCTCCCCTTGCCATGCACCCACATGATGTCAGTATTGGTTCACACAAATCCAATGAGTTGTGCATTTTCTTGACAGTGCACTCCAGCAGGCCTGAGACAGGCTAAGGATATGATGTTAGAAGCAACCCCTGGTAGGTGGCATGTCATGCCCAAGCACAGCACCAGGCACACAAAGGAATAGCCATAAAGAGAAAGCTGTCTTCTGATGTGCAATTTTGCCTCTGGTAAATCATTTATCTTTTCTAGACTGCCAACATGTATCCTGAGGGTGTATAAATTACTATCTCCTTATGCTTTTCCAGTTGCAGATGACATAAACTGGAGATTCTGACACAGCACATGCCTTAGTGCCCACAGGCTTGCTGTGTGTTTACCTCCTGGCTTTCTTAGAAGTTGTCCACTGAGTTCATAAAATATGGTTTCTTTTACAGGCTGTTCAGGACTCACTGCTTCTTATTAACAAAGCTCTGAGCTCAGGTTAAGCTATTGTACTATCAAAAAGCAAGAGGGCACAGAGCCTGCACAGGAAGATTTCAATGGATCAAGCTTTTAACACAGGAATTGTCATAAATTATTAGTCAGATACTTGAGACTTGAGTCAGTGAATGTTAGATATGGACATGTCCTTAACAGAAGGGTATACTTGTCTGATACAAAATTTACATTGAAATCTTGGTTATGCTTTCCCATTAGAGAACATGTAAATAATGACTTGGGAATTCAACAAATTTGTTACTTGACTGCTCTCTTCCTGGATTTTTCCTTCAGGGTTGAACATCCCTTTCAAGGAATGATGTTGGAGAGCTTGTACTGAAAAGCTTAATCCATTCTACTGGTGAAATGTCAAAGCTCAGCTGAAAGCATATGCTAGGTACATTAGATTTCTGCTGTTCCACACTTCCTTTTCTACAGGATGATTCATACATAGAGAAAGATTATCACTGCTTTAGAACAACTCTGTTGTTAATGTTATATAAACTCATATTTTGTCTGTTGCCATATTTTTGATGACATAAACACAAAACCAATGAAAAGCTAAATCACAGTTAAATACTGAAATCCTCTTAAACCCCTTCAGTAGGCAGCCAGCTGTTGGAGTTGATATAGTTAAGCAATAAGTTTCCATTTTAGATGAATATTAGATATTTTTCTTTTGCACTATATTTGTTCAAAATTCGTCCAGTGTAGTCCTCTCTGGAAAACTGAGGCAGCAATTGGTCCAGCTTTTCACTGTTCCTCTGCTGCTATCAGCCTCGACCTTGGCTGTTCTCTAAGGGTATCAAAACAGCTGTCTATGTATCTTCTTCTCAATTTGATAAAATAGATGGAAATTAATGACTGTTAGAAACAATGAGGTCTTTGCAAACTAGAGTCCTCTTGAAGCCTCCTACAAAAGCCTTAATATGTTTGACTCTTTTGCTGGAGAAGGAACAAGTCCATTTGTCTAATTTCCTTAGCTCAGGTCAGATTCAATTTTGAGAGTGAACAGCTCTGCTCCAAAAATGAAATCCAAGGTAAAAATGTGTCAGCGCTAAAGTGGAAGTATATCAGTCCTTCTGGCTTCTTCAGAATATGAGAGGATCACACAATACCACTGTTCTTCTTCTTCCACCCCATCTTACTCCAAAGGGAGGGAGAGAGGTTACAGGGCGCAGACACTAATTTCTACATTAACCTGGGATCACCTAGAGTGGAATTCAATCTATGAGGGACAAATCAAAGCACTTCTTTCAGCTGATATTGATTTCAACCTGCCTAAAATAGTGAATGCAACAGCCTTGCTTTGCAAGGCTTACATATGGACCTTTTTCACAAACAAGGAAAAGGAAAAGGGAAGTTCAAGCCACAAATATACTCTGAAGCACACAGCCTCTACCTTCTTTTGAGCCCCACTGCAATGCCTTTCAGTTTGTCTTAGAAGAAAGTTTTCACCACATAATGAAGGTCCCTTTATGCAGACCCAAGCATCAAACCCTATCTCTAGTGCTCCCTCTTTAGGACTGCACTCAACAGCAGATGGTGCTGAACGCCCTCCTGTCCAGTGCACTTCCTGCAGGACTGCAAATTGCTCATTAACATTAATTCTCCAGAGGGGCATTAAATTTGTTGGTAGAACATTTTTTTTCCTCCCAAGGGATTTATTCTTATCCTCTGTCATAGGTTTATTGAAAGAAGCAGTTCCCTTGGCTCTTAGAAATGAGTTTGTGGCACAAATTTAGGTCTGCATAGGTAAAGCTCTGCTTCCCTTAACTTCCATGTGATAGGATATTCTTGGATGCCCAACCAAATAAAATGTCCTCAAAAGTCATGTACATCACCTTCCTTGTTGTAGTTCAGATGGCAAATGGCTGAAATAAGATATCAGAAGCCAGACCAAGTACAATCCTAATATAGGATGAAATATGTCAAGTAGGGAAAATTAATAAAGACTACTCATGCAAAAAAAAAAAAAAAAAGCCTGTTTAGAGAGCAGTCAATCAAGGCTCCGTCAGAGGTTTTTAAAGCTCCAGACACATTAATCAAGACTTTTCAGATATGTCTGCAGTGCTCACCCTTCACAGAGGAATGAAACACATTGTTAGGCTGAAGTGCTAAAAGAATTCAAGAAAGAACAAAAAAACCAAAACAATTGAGAGACCCTGAAAACACTCGTACCATTCATCGTGTTTTAACTTTCTGATTAATCTTCACTAAGGCAATTTTGAAGCAAAAGACTTTTACCAGATGTTCTTCAGTGGTTCCCCAACAGGTGCAAATACTGACCCCTCCTTTGAACAAGACAAAATGGACAAGTGGAATCAATGAAACACATCCTCTGGTTGCCCATGTACACATGAAAGGTTTGCAGTCTATCCCAAAGGAGTAGTGTGGTGGTGAAGAACTATCAATGCTCCACTTGTTCTCTCTTGGTGAAAGGGTTTCAATATTCCCTCAGATATTTTGTAGACTATTTTCTTGAGGAAATGAGACTCATATACTCCCACTAAACATTTCAGCAGAAGTCCAGTTTAATCTAAAATTGATAGCAAGATAGAATTCATAAAGTATTAAGTTCTCACTCCTTCTATAACAAGGAGACCCTATCAGAAAAAAATAAATACTAACATGAGAGCTCAGTCTTCATTAGATATGTTGATTTGCTCATTTTCTTTCTAGCACCAGAGTAACTCAGCATCAGTCTAGAATAAATTTTATAATGGTTATTTATTGCTTATTATTAATGCCTAACATTAAGATATTTAAGCTTATTGAGTAGTTCCTCAAGTTCTTAAGGGAAGAAGTGAACTGTGATCTCTCTTCTTTCTCTCATTTCCCCTTAAATTTTATAAAAACATGCACTCTGTTTTGCTAGCAACCAGGTAATATTTTTTCTCCTCTTAAAGGAGTTAACATTAGTAACTGAGTTGCCATTGTGCTCACTTGAACACTAAACCAAACTTAACCTACACTTTATATATTTGAAGATTAAAATCTTATGATGCTACAAAATTAAAATTTATATGTCATGAGGAAAGACAGAAGAGGTAAAAGGCATAGGTAAAAGACAAGCTCTAAAATTTCTCTCCGATTGATATCTTGGATTGCTGCTTTCAGTCTGAGCTTACAGATGGCTGATTCTCACTGCAGTGTAGAAAAAGGTTACAGAATTCACCAAAGATCTTGTTCATCTGCCCCATCTTTACCAGTGGCAGAGGTGGATACTGTTCTCACAGATCAGTGTGTCACGTGCACTTTGTAGGGTTATAAACAACTAAACTAAATGTAAATAGGAGAAAAAAACATTCCTAAGGTGTCTTCAGGGTACCCTCCCTCTTCACTGCACTGGCTCTTTGCTATCTGAAAAAAAGTGTTTACTTTTTGTAGGAAATGCTGACAGAAACCAATACCACAACTCTCAGTTCCTGTCGTCACCACAGGCAGATCGGTACTGTCAGTCACATATTTATGTTTCTTAGCCTGACCTACCGTCCCTTCCCATCAGGTTGAGAAGGTTTGGTCTTGGTGCCAATCCAGCGCTAAAACCCACTCTTGCTTTGTTATTTGGTTGCCATCAAACTGTAACTGATGGCTTTTGGCAAAGTCCCTGCGTCTGTTCAAGCTCTCAGATGCAGAAGACTCAATAAGCTCATAGCATGGGCACCATGGCATTTGTGTAACGGGCAGTCAATTCAGCTTTCCTGACCATTGCTTCCTACAACACTGCGGCGTGAAGTATAACAAATTGTCCATGTTATCTTTCCTCTTCTGAGTCTTTTTTATGCTTAGCAATAACTGTGCTTTCTGGCAGAGCTGCCCATGACTCCTCTCCAACGAAATGTTATTTGTGGGAGGATAGTAAATTGTTCAGTGCTAGATCTAAATTATACAGCATGCTTGCTTCAGTAGAGCAGAATACGACTCTACCTGGTCTTTGCCTGTTTCTCCAGCCAGGAAGCAGATTTATTTTGTCCCATCCCTGCTGTTACAAGGGCTAGGTAATAATTATAGAATCTAGTCTGTTCAGCAGTCCCAGCAGGCCCTGGTCCTCATGTTGTCAGGCTTCCTGTACGCTTACCTTTGAAGGCAATGGGAAGTACATAAGTCAGTCAGTGTCTGAGGATGTGAACGAGAAGCCAACCAGATTCCAAAGAGATGGTTGATTCTGTGTTTCCTCTTATTGAGAGGATTCATCTATTACTGGCAGTTGACCAAAACCTCATGGTTTCTCATAGTTCGTACATGTTTAAAAGAATTATCGAGATTATTTTATCGGGAGAAAAAGGGATCACAGAGGGAAGAATGGAAGAAAGGGAGAGAAAGGAAAAGAGGAAGACAGGGAGGAAGAATGAGCAGGTAAAGGATGATAGCATGTAACCGAAGAAGATAGCTTCTAATTTTATGGAGATTACCATACAAAAAGTCCCAGGATGGGGGATGTATAAAATATTCTCTTTTGAATATTCAGACTAGAGGAAAAAGTGTAGGTTTTGTAGCAGCATTATGTTCTCCTTTTCCTGTGGGAACAGAAAGGCAATGGGTGCAAAACATCTGGGCCTTCTCCCCTTTAGCATTTTTTCCATGCTTTGGGAAGCAGATAGAGGCTGCTCACAAAGTGCTGTACTGCACATACCCCTATGTCTTCGAAGGACAGAAAAGAGTCTGGAGGCAAAGAAGTAGCTCTGCATAGATACAAATCATTTTCCTGCATCTGATTAGCATGTAACACTTGAAACCTTGAGAGTAAAGATAGGGGAGCTTGCAAAACTGAGATAAAATTCAACTGAAGTCAACAAAAAGCCACGGAAAAATAACACAACAATTATTTAAAAGACAGAGAAAAGGTCACAGATCTTATCTGTCACACTAGGTAATAGTGAAATCTCATCTGAAACTGAAGGTACAGCTCTGGCTACTTATGTTTAATCAATGTTCAGAAATCATATAAAGAGACTAATACAAAAACAGAGGAGAAGGAAAACCTTTCAAGATGTGAAGAACTTGGCTTTAGTCTATAAAAAATATCATGGTAAAATGGGCAAGAATGGTGTCTCTAAATATTAAGGAGATAACACCTAGGGAAAAGAAAAGGTATTTTTCTTGAAGGAAAAATCACAGAACATAAAAAAGAAACTCTGATAAACTAAATATAAATGTAATTTACCAGCCAGTCATGCATACAGTACCATTAAAATCAGTCTCAAAGAATAGAGTTTTAGACCTATTGCCAAATATTCCAAGAAGGAACAACCGAGATTCAAAAAGTGAATATTCTACCAACGGTAAAATTTCACCTGCTGTTGAAATACATCACATCCTAATTTCATCCATCCTTGCATCATGTTTTAAACCCTGCAACTTATCAAAGTTACAAAGAGCTGGCAGTTTCTGCCCTCAAGTCCCTGAAATTTCAGAGTATGGTCAAAAGGTAACTGGGAACTTTCAGAAATGGAACAATCTACACAGGAGAAAACTGTCAGCTTTCCTGTGCTAGACATGCAATTGAATTACCTTCTTGAGTTTGATTTCACTTCACTGAGAACAAAACAGGATGCAATCTGTAGTTGTTGAGAGAAAAGCCTCATCAGCACAATGAAATGGGAAAATAACTCTGAAAACAGTGCTGAGGTAAAAGCCCTTCTACTCCTGCTTATCCTTCCAAATGGCTGGGGGTGAGAAAGAACATGTTGCTAACTGTGTAATGAGGCACAGATTGAAAATTGCTTAAAAGCATGTGCACAGTAACGGGGAGGATTTTACCCAGTGGCACTCTGAGAAAATTATTGTAATTGCACTTTTTAGTTATTATCAACTTGGTCTCCAGGACCTCAGTAAGTGCCATTAGACATCTGCTGTGGGACTATTCAGCTACCAAGGAAGCTGCCAAGTCCTTTAAAAAATATAAATAAGTGGGGAGCATACATAATGTTTTTTTTCCTGTAGTTATGCCTCACAAATAACATTATGGAGATTTTTGGTTTGGTTTGGTTTGGTTTTTTTTTGTTTTGTTTTTTTGTAAACTTAAATATTATTGGGGTAGGTTGGCATATGCTATTGCTGTAGTGAGTACTTTCCAGATGACTTGGATAGTGTTTATTCTACCCATTTTATACTTATAATAGCTGAGCATCTGATTAAGGTGAATTTTCTATACGATCCAAGAAGGGTAAGTTATAAATTGATAGAAGTTGAATGTCTAGACTCCATGCTTTCACCATTCCATAGCCTGTATTTGCTCTACTTCTGCCACAGGTCTGCAGGGTTACTTTTGTAAAAAGGAGGGGAAATCGAGAAAAAAAAGATTGAATCCAGAAAAAAATGGATGGATTTAAATATAAAATCACTCGTTGTTCAAACAATTAGGAATTAGGTTTCCAGCTCCAGGTGTGGCATTAAAAGTACTGAGTCCGCAGTAGAGTTTCAGATGCTGATTTCATCTGTGCTTTGTAAAACTGTTGTGGATTATTCCCAGTGGGCAGCAAAGCACCAAACTGCCGCTCACTCTATCTCCCAGTGGGACAAGGGAAGAGGAAAGGAAAAATGAAAGCGAGAAAATTTGTGTGTCAAGATAAAATAAAGAAAGGAGAAGTGGGAGAAGAGAATCACAGAACCACAGATCACCTGGAAGGGACCTCTGGAGATCATCTAGTCCAGCTCCCTGCTAGTGCAGGTTCTCCTACAGCAGGTAGTACAAGAATGTGCCCGGGTGAGTTTTAAATGAGTCCAGAGATGGAGAATACAGAAGCTCTCTGGGCAGCCTGTTCAAGAGCTCTGTCACCCTCACAGTAACCAAGTTTTTCCTCATGTTTAGATGGAACATCCTGTTCTCCATTTTGTGCCCATTACCCCTTGTCCTGTCACTGAGTAGCGTTGAGAAGAGTCCAGCCCCATCATCTTAACTCCTGCCCCTTAGATATTATAAGCATTGAGAAGGTCTTAGTTTTCTCTTGTCCCAGCTGAATAGACCAAGGTTTCTCAGCCTTTCCTTGTAAGAGGGATGCTTCGGTCCTCGATCGTCTCTGTGGCTCTCCACTGGACTCTCTGCAGTATTTCTTTGTGTTTCTAGAGTTGGGAAGTCCAAAACTGGGCAGAAAGAAAAAGAAAATAAAACAAGCAATGCAAAGGTAGATTCACCACCCATGAGTAAACTGATGCCCAGCCAGCTTCCAAGCAAGAGATGCTTAACCTCCTTGAAACCCCTCCTCTTTTTTTGTGGCTGATCATGACCTTGTATAGCATGGAATATTCCTTTTGGAAAATCCAAATGGCTACACTGTAGGGCATGGGGAAAACCAAGGAAGACTTTGATGCCGTGTAAACACTGTTCAGCAACAGATAAAACAAAATCATATTGTTTGGTCACAAATGTAAAAAAAAAAGTCATACCAGCTGCTATGAAAAAAATCAACTCCTTCCCAAGCAGATTCTGTACAAAAATATTTGGAATGGAGAGCTCAGAGGGATAAGAAGTGAGTTCTAGGCTTTCTTTCATTGGAGAGCTTCCATATACCAGGTTAGAATCCCAAAGCTATCCCAAAGTCTGGTCAGAGCCTGGTCAGATATGTTCCCATGCTTCCTGTGGAATCTGGGCTACTGCCAACATGGGAATGCAAAGTCTATGGCTGCAGGAGGAAAGCCATCATGGAAAAGCACAAACGCATAGCGAGGATAATCGGCCGGGATGGTTTTAATTCTTGCTCTTGGATTATTTCAGATTTATACCTTATTTATATCTTATTGCTTCATTTTATAACTTTCAAGTACCTTGGATCAAGATTTCTTTCACAATCCGGAAATAAACCATTTCTAGTTTTGCAGAGTACTGGGTGTTCGATAACGATGTAATATGCAACTTCTGGAGCCACCAAACAGCCCAAAACAAAGTGGAGCATTATCATTTTACACAGCGTCACGTGTTCACGTTTATTCCTACCAGAAAACTGTAACCATCCTGGATTCAGCTGAGACAGAGTTAATTTTCTTCACGGTAGCTGGTATAGTGCTAAATTTTGTATTTGGGATGAAAATAAATTTGATAATGCACTGAGGTTTTTACTTGTTAAGCAGTCAAGGAGTTTTTAACTCCTCATGCTGGCCTGCCAGCAGTATTGATTAATTGGAATGTATTAGAAAGCGTGGGAACTGAGTATGATGTAGATGGCATAAAATAAGGGGTGGATACTGTCCTGCTTTTTTTCTGGCCTGGAGTTAATTTTCTTCGTTTTAGCTGGTATGACTTGCATTTGGGATGAAAATAACATTGATATCATACTGGTGGTTTTAGTTGTCTTCACTTGTTTCAACTTCTCATGCTGGCCGGCCAGCAAGAAGGGATGGGGAGATGTGCACAGATAGCTAGGAGAGGACACAGCCAGGACTGCTGACCCTACCGGCCAAAGGGATATTTCATACCATATGATATAATGCTCAGTATATAAATTGGAGTAGTCTCAGTCATTCCTGTAAGGCCTCTTTAAGAGCCACAATAAAGACTCCCTGGAGCTTTCTCTTTAGTAGGCATAACAACACAAAATCTCTCAGCCTGTGCTCATAAGAAAGGTGTTCCAGCCCTCTGATAAGTTTCATGACCCTCCTACAGACCAAGTCAAACAGGTCAATGTCTCTTGTGTGGGAGTCCCCAGTACTGGATGAAATTCTCCAGGTGGAGCATTGCAGGAGCCAGGTAACAAGGGAGAATCATGTTCTTCAGTCCACTGGACTTGCTTCTTTTTATGCAGCCCTGGAAGTTCTGGCTGATGTTAATTTTTAACTTCAAGTGAAGATCTGTCAAAAGAAATCTTGATGCATGAAGGGGAAGGACAGAATGAAATAACAATCGTAAATTAAATTAATTAAGAAAACTCAAGCCGGGCTCTCAAAGAGGGTCAGACCTTCAAAGAGGTCAGAACAATACTGTTTAAATGCACATATTCAAAGAAAAGTAGGAACCATCTTCTTTCACTTTCTTTTCTCCACTTTTTCTTTCTGTCTTTCATCCTTCTTTGCCTCTACGTGCCCTAAGGTTCAAAGAAGAGACAAGATTTAACTTCAGATTAGGCCACAGTGCATGTTCCCACTCACCACCAGCAGTTTGTTCAGGGGCTGTGCAAGTCTTTATGTCAAAACACTATTAGCGTCAGTATTTTCTCACTATGCCTGCCTTCCTTCTGCCCAAATTCTCCCATTATGCCCTTCTAGCTTAATCAGGACACATAATGCAGAGTGGCCACAATAGGGACAGAGCTCCACCTTGATAGATGTTCTGCCTCCCTGTAATGATCTAGAGACTGTTCCAGTGCAATGCTAGTCTAATCAGAAACAGCATCCTATGCTAATTTAGAGTTCACTACATATTCATTTCTTCAGTCATTAGTCAAGTCCTTTCTGATCCCATGTTTTGCAGGGACAAACAAAGCCTCCTTCAGTCTTCTTTCATAAAACTGAAGTGACCAGATCTTTGAGTTTGCTCAGCGGCCTGAAGTGAAACCTGGGTGATACTGAGTAGCACTCCAGTGACAAGAAAGACAGCAGATGCAGGATGATTATACTGAAATATCACTACAACTAGATAATTGCAGTAAATATATATGTAGAAATGTTTTTAACTGGAATGTGGTAATTTCTGAGCCAAAGCTCAGAAGTTTTTCAGGGAAAAACTTCAATTGCTGCCTATAGGTAAAACACAGAACCATAGAATCATAGAATATCTCAAGTTGGAAAGGACCCGTAAGGGTCATCGAGTCCAAATTAGTGGTCCTGGCAGGACTCCCTAAAATTGAACGATATGTGTAACAGCATTTTCCAGATAATCCTTGAACTGTGGTAGGCTTGGGATGATGACCACTTCCTTGAGGAGCCTGTTCAGTGACTGATCACCATCTCAGTGAATAACCTTTTCCTAAAGTCCAATTTGAACTTCCCTTGATGCAAATTCATTCCGTTTTCTCATGTCCTATTGCTGGTCATCAGAGAGGAGATGGACATCTCTCCCTCCACTGCGCACTTGAGGAAATTGTAGACCATGATGAGGGCACCCCTAAATCTTCTCTTCTCCAATCTGAACAAATCAAGTGACCACAGCTGTTTCTCGTCTTACCCTCAAGACTTTTCACTATCTTCATTCCCCTCCTCTGGACACATTCAAATATTTTGATGTCCCAAAACTGAACATAGTACTTGAGGTGGGGCTGCACCAGGGCGGTGTGGAGTGGGGCATTCACCTCCCACAACCAGCAGGCTACTCTGTGTTTGATGCCCCCCAAGAAATGGCTGATCCTTTTCACTGCCAGGGTACAGTGTTGACTCGCATTCAACTTACAATCAACCAGAACCCACAGATCTCTTTCCATAGGGCTGCACTTCAGTCTCCCAGTTTTTATCTTCTCTGTAATATAAATTATTAAATTGCATTATCCGGTCAGAGTCTTCTTTATTTTATATGTGGAAAATACGCGGAAAAAGACAAGAAAGAAGTTTTCTCATACAAGAAAATGGAATCATTTAACAAACAATTCTAACCCTATAACCTGATCCCTGGTCTATTCAACTAGGTCCTGGAATCTTCTTTTCAAAGGACAAAAAGAAATCTACAACTCAAGTAAGAACTGTGTACTGTATTAAAAATGCATTTTCACCGCATAATTCACTGAAATATAAAATATTATATTTTCATGTAGGCATCAGTGCTGTGAAATGTCAAAGATTTTTTTTCTTTTACATGGCTTTTAAATAGTATCACAGCAAAACTGCTGTATAATTGACATACCTTTTACTGTCACTCAGACAAACAGAAGGATTAAAAGATCAATTAAACGGTGATTATGATACTGTGCTACTTCACAGAATCTGAAAGTAAATGCTTAAAAATAAACTTTTGTGGAAGAAGCTGTGAAGAACTATTTGAAGACAGAGTCCTGCATTTAAAATCTAAAGATAATAATTTTGAAATAATGTGTTACTAATGTATAAACATAAGTATTAAAGTAAATTTCTTATGTTTTGAAGACTTCATCACATTCCTTTTATTGCCATTGCCTCTACATTAACTTCTCAGCAGCTTTCTGGATCCCAAGCTTGCATTGTGCTGCTCGTCCTATTTCTGTGCTGCTCTGAAAGAAGTCAGTTGCTACTTCTGTGAATTTCTCAGAATTTTTCATCAATGTCTTTTCAGATTTGATAAGCACTGTCTCACAACACATATTTTATTTATTGCATGGATGACTGGAGGTATGGTAATTTTTTTATTGCTGGGACAAACCAAGGGTGTGTTCTGAGGTGTTGATATGATAATGAAGGGATGGTACATGCAAGTTTTTATGTATTTTCTCTCCATCCACATTGTGTCTGATCGCTGTGACGAAAAAAAATTAAGAATTTGGAAGTTTCTGTCTCAGTTTTCTTTGAGAAGAAGCTTTAATTTCCTAAAGGTCTAACAAGAAGATCCAATTCTCAGAACTGTGCGTCCAAAACAGGGGAAGGAAAAGGAGTTGGTAGGGGCGAAGACCGGCTCAGGAGATGAACGTCCAGTCCGGTAGTTCCTGCAAGGATTTCAATGACATAATTAAATGAGACAGAGGTGTTGATACAGCAGATCCTCCCTAAGGGAGAGGTCAGCCCTCAGGGACTTTAAAGGAATGCACACTTTTTTTTTCTTTCTTTGCCACCAACACAATTCATGTGCTAAGTATTGTGTTTCCATAGCAACACAAATTTTTCTTATTGAGACAGTTTGCACGAAAGGAGGCTCTGGACCCTCTGAGTATGCTGATGTGGGTAACTGCATGAGACATCGAGCACCTACAACACAAGGATCAACACATCAGGTAAATATGAATGAAAGCTCTAGTTCTTCCTCATGTTTGCTCAGGGAAGCTAATCTATGATCTCCCTGGGTATTTAGTGCTTAGGATTAAGACCATACTAGGCTTTTAAAATGCCAATACTGCTGGCATGACATTAAGCACCCTGCAAAGTAATGAAGAGGGAATAAGACTTCCCGAAGAGCTCTGAGGAGCTGCAAGTGGAAGTACTACTCCTACTCGGTGTTCTACTGTTGGAGCCCAAATTTAGCCTGACAATTCTTACACGTAGACAAACATGCATTCATGTGCGCATGCACATGCACACTCAGGTACATAACATGGACTGCAAAGCACATTCAAGAAAGAGAAAAGTGGTTTGCTTAGTGCTGAAGTCTGTCATGCTGTGTGGAGCCTCTGGTCATACTTAGAAGGGACTGTAACCATAACCAAGCAAAATAGGATCACACAGCACACAAAAGGGTGAAAGTAAGTGAAGAATTTGCTTGCTACCTAAAAACATACAGGCTGGAGAACTCAAGGAAAAGAATTTATTTACCTAAATCGGCGTTTACTAGTGAAAAGGCAAATAATTATCGTGCTTCATTGAGCATAGACAACTGAAATGTATTAAATTCTAATAATTCCTAATGATTATATCATAAATAATTTCCCGTAAAGCCATAAAAGTAATTAATGTAAGCGAGAGTTATGACTGCCTTCTCCTCATGGAAGTCAAGTCCGATGGTCTGATCTCTCATTTTATTTATTTTAAAAACAAAATACCCACCCCAAGCCTGATATTTGTGTTGTTTGCTGCCACTAACAACTGACGAAAATATTTATAATTATATGGAGAGAAATTTGTATTTGATCTGATTTCAGAGTGGTAGCATGAGTAGTAAATACATAGATAATGCAAACTATTAAAAAGAAAATAAATTTTTAAACAAAAAAAAAGCAGAACAACTATAGGAGGGACCTGAAGCCAAACATGACAGGTTTAATCCAGTTCCTATTGAACTGATGCCATTGACTTTAAAATCGTCATTATGCTTGTCATGAAGAGGAGGATTTGAGTGAATCATTGTGTGGCTCTGGTGAAAGGGGTAGAGATGGTTGTTTTAATGCTGATACAGAATATTTCCTTATGATGGATGTCTTTAGTTCATTTCCTCTGAACTGACAGAGATAATGCCTGCTTTCTTTTCTGCCTCCCAGTGGTAACCCATTTCTTACCTAAGGTTATTTTCCAGAATACAAGACAGGAACATGGGCATTAATCAGAGAAGGTGTCTCTTCCTGGGCATTTTGGTCTAAAGACCTGAAAGGAAAGAAGGGAGACAGGAAGCCTTGGTTGGGTTTTTTATTATCTTTCCTTTCCTATGTTTCCATGAGTCCTACTTCCTTTCCACTGGCTTGTTGACTTTTCAGCATAATGATTTTACTTTCTAAAAGAATTATAATGAATGCTGGGTCTTCTGGTAACAGCTGGCCCAATTCTGTCTTCAATACAAGTCTAAAACTGTAATTGCATTAATGGTGTCTTTTCCTTTGTTCACAATATGCACTTTCTTTAGTTTTAAATAAAAAATGCTCTCTGGAATTCCTTTCTTGTTAAACTTTATATATTCATTACTCTCCCTCTCTTTCACACTTGGCTAAATAACTCTAATTCCTTGCTGTCGTTGGTTTGTTAATTCTGAGAAGCTTGCAATCCACTCACAGAGCTTTAGCTCAAACGGGGATGTGATAAAGGGTATTACCATCACCTCAGTACTGCTTGCATCTTTTTGTAGATGCAGGTCCTTACCCTGCTATCTCTGTTTTAGCTGTCCATCACCATCACCTTACTACCTGTTCCTTGTAAAAGTAACTTGCAAGTCGGTCCTTGGAGAGTCTGCCCTTTAAAATATTCCTAGTTAACCCACAATGTCTTCTAGTGTTTAATTATATTCCTATTTGGTATGAAATTTCCTGGTGATTTCAGTGACAGCAGACAATGCTCTAAAACACCAATGCCACCCAAATAAATGGAAAATAAGTTCCCCTTGGGACTTAGTACAGGGAGAATGCCAAGATCATGGGTTTTTTTGGTTTTTTTTTTCTGTTACATGTGCTTTAATTTCAGTTTCCCTGTATTAACACCTTTCTCCAGGGAAGTAATTTGCTCTCGATGATCTATTTTTCTCATATTTTCCTTCTCTTCTTCTCCATATTTCATCTAGTTTTATCTTATGATTCAGGAAACAGAGCATCCTTTACCAATCCAGTACAGTATTCTAGGAGAGATGGGTCATAGGTTGGACTCGATGATCTCAAAGGTCTTTTCCAACCTTACGATACTGTGATACTGTGATACACGATGGAATTAGATGGTGTCACTGTAAATGCATGTATGCGTATGCACTGTTATGTTCATACCATACTGTTCTTGAAAGAAAGACTGAACAAAGATGTAAAGATAGGAAAATGAAAAAAATAAATGACTAATTTGCGTTTATATGCATCTTTTGAAGATATTTTTGTCTAAAATCACTACTAGTCTGTAAAAATGTAAAAAAATTAAGAGACTAAAGACTAAGGTCTTTTGCTGCATTCTTGATACGTATCAGTTCATGCTACTGCCTGACATTAAGTTCTGTAAAAAGGTTTACAAGCTGCTGAGAAACCATTTGAATTTGGGAAAATTGTACACCTTCAGTCTGGGGTCATAGCTGAAAACAGGAGTCTTACGAAAGTGAAGACTTACGCTACTAAACATTCTCTTTCATGAGCTATCAAAGTGTAAAGAAATTGTAATATTCATAGTATTTGTTACTTTGGGCTGAAGGTGTTTCCTATAAATGTGTGTAAGAGTAAAACAAATGAGACAATGGCATGAATACATAAAAGATCTATGCAGTCTGAATGTGTCAGAGATAATTCCAAGTAGATATCTACTTTTTCCCAAAGATTGAAAAAAAGTGTAAGTTTTGTGACTGTAGTGGCACACACAGTCTTAATGAGCTCAATTAAAAGCATCAAGCTTCTAGAATATATTCTCCTGTGAATAAGCTGGGAATGTGACAAACCTATTGCTAATTAGATTAACAATATTCATCTGAAATGGCTGCAAAGAGGATTTCTTTTCAAAATGAAAGATACTGCATTATTGAAAGGACCATTATTATTTCAGTCATAGAGGCAGATTCTGTGTTTACTCACATTTTTACTTATTTACAATTTCACTTTTTTTTTTTTTTAATTTAAGCTGCACGGACTTAGTGGAAATGTGAACTAAAGGCCATTGTCCTGCCTAAGGCCTTCTGCTTTAAATATTTAGGCTTTTAGATATGGTTGCTGGATGATCAAGAAGAATGGGATCCTTCTCATCTAATATTACCCATTTAAAGATGTGGGAGTTTGTATAAACCAGTGCAGGGTTCATGTCAGTCAGTGCTCCATGTTTACTGTGCAGGAGTCTCCATCTGCACACGTACTCACCTGTGTTATTATAGTTAACAAACAGTTTACTGCCCATACAGGGAGCATAGTAAGACTTGTCCTTAAGGAGTTACCAGCATGGTAGACGCACACATTCATTCAGCAGATGCCAGCTAGGTGTCTGGGATTCCCCAGCACTCTGTGAGACATAGAGAGATGTTCCTAAGGAGGGTGAATCATCTCATCCTAAGACTGATACTGAAAACAGGTCAAGTGAATGACCCTCTTAAGTTACTGTTAGGTGGATATCTAACACTTTAAGCTGTGCTAGTGGAGGCAGGATGTAAAATGCCACCCTTCTGAACCCAAGAGACCTTTAGTGAAAAGAACATTTTAATTGCCATCCGGGCATGAGAGTTTTGCTTGCAAGCTACAATGGTCACTAGTCAACTGTGAGGATGAGAAAGAGTCCTTGCTCAGCCTTCTGGATGAAATATGTGTGACTTTCCCAGAAGAGAATAAGGTACCCTGTGGCGAGTCCTGCCTGCCTTACACTCAGAGAGACCTGCAGGGTGCAGAGCAGTGGTGGCAAAAGCCAGGCTAAGAAAGGAGTGGGAATGTCTGGGTCTGAGTTTTCCCCTTCAAGCATCTCCACTGTTGGCTTGTTCTGACTGCACAGTCTTAGTGTCTCCTCGTCTAGAGCCTATGGGGGAATGCTACACGTATAAGAGTGTGCAGAGAGATCACATTCAGACCCTTATCTTTTGATTAATACAGAAAGCAAAAAGCCAAAGCACAGGCGTAGAGGAATCCAGTGTTCTGTATTTTAGAGAAGTGACTTCATCTCTGTAGACATGTTTCACACCCACTGCTAACACAAGCGTTATCACACTCAGTTCCATGACGGCACATTCCTCCTCTGAAATCTGAAACAAGTACTTGGAGAAAGGCAAGGAACAACATGCACATTGCACTCAGGGATAAGAGCAAAACGTGTCGCAGTCACAGAGCTGACATGCTTCCAGGCATTTGCCTACAAACCTCTTACCCTGACTTTCTTTTTAATGAGCAAGCAGAAGGTGGCTCCCATCAAAAACTCCTAGATAAGCCCAAGTTCCAAGACCTTATATTCTAGATAACTCTAGATAACTCAGATCCTCACATAATGGATTTACCACTGATCTTGACAAAATAGACGACAATATGGGAACAGAGGTTGTGTGGGACAAGGGGCAGAGTCTGGTTCTCAGTTTAGACTTCCGATAGAAAATCAGCTTTAAAAGATTGTGGGAAAAGACAAAAGCAATATTGATCTGTACTGGGAAGTGAAAGAGAAGGCAGTCAGTGTGCTTCTGCATGGCCTTGGCCACAACACAAAACACTAAAACACCTCATGCAGCTACGATCCTCTCCAAGATCCCATATCAATACATTTTCACCTGGCCCAAATAAGGACCCTGTAACGACAAAGACAGGCAACCTATATCCAAACTCTGCAGAAAATCCAGATATCTCAACCCAAGATACCTGAACAGCAGCGTGGGTTCTGCCTTCTCTGTTCTGCAAAGGCAAACTGAATCCTGCCTGACGTCTCCATGTCACAGCAGGTCAATCCGTTCATAATTGCCTCTAATTGGTACAGTGACGTACTTTACCTGCAGGCAAATAGCACTCAGAATGGTGTGAAATTCTCTCCTGATTCTAAAAAAGCATCAGAGCTTTCGAACTGATCTTTATACTCACCAGACCTGCTGATCAGGACAATTCAGAGGCATTTTTTTTCAGATGCACATAGCCATTAAAACCCAAGCCCACTGTGTAATAAATTATACCCATCAGGGCGCATGAAGGTTCTTCTGCAGGATCTTTAAAGGCTGCAGGATTGTCATTAGCCTTTGTGTGTCACATATGTACACAATTTCCCTGCCTGAATCATGCAAAGAACAGTTAGACCCTGCAGCTCCTCACTGTAGCCATGTGTTATTCCTTAGAGGAGCCTTTCAGACTGTATTCCAGAAGTGCACTTACTTCCTGCAGTCTCAAGCAACAAATAGTGAGAGGAGAGACAGAAAGAAAGTACCCGAATATATACTATGTCTCAAGGCTTTCTTTCATCCTATCCTAGTTTTTCAACAAGATTTCAAGTTAGATGCTGTCTCTGTTTGAAGATTTAAAGAAAAAATGATTCAAAAAAAATAATAGGAAAGGAAAACCATATTAGGAGGACAAGGTGACTTTTGGGGTCATAAAGTCCAGTCCTCAGACTCACAGGAAACAAGGCAATTAATGTTTGGTCCACAGAACATATACTTCAAATCCTAGGGCAGAAAATGCTTCTAAATAGTCTACATGAAACCTAAATTTTATAGTGAAAGACCAAAATCTCCAAATACCATGTGTCAAAGTCAAAAAAACCCGCTCGAGATACTAGGTATTACCAACATACTCACTCCTGCAAAAGGCAACAATGATTTAGGAAAAAAATCGTGTGTGATTCTAGAATCAAACCATACATTGTAGGTCCACAGAGCTTTGTAGCACAAATTCTCTTCTGACTGGAAATCATTTCTGCCCTGAGTGTGTGTTGAAGGAAAGTCATCCTGATCCTTGAGTATTACTCCTGTCAGCAGCACGTCCCACCCTGCACCCCTGAGTGAACTCTGATGTGTCAAAGGGAAAGAAACCAACAAATCTCACCAGCAATTAAAATCAGAAAAACTTGATGAGTGGGGGAAGAAAAAGAGGCAGATTTTTTATCCCAGCTGTTGGAAATCATTAAGAAAAACTGCAAAATGTGAGGTACAGAATAAATACAAACCAAGCAAAAAGTAGTCAGATCTTCTTTCAGATCTTTGACTTAAATATACTGGTACAAATCCCTGAAGACCTTCTTTCAAGACCCACTTCCTCTATCTTTTATTCAGGAAAATGAGAACACCTTTATACTCTGTTTCATTCCCTCAGCTACAAGAAAGCACAGAAATGTGTCATCCAGAGTAGTCCTTCAGCAGCTGGAATGAATGATTTGCTTGAAGTCTGGCTCCGTAATAGTGCTTTGCCTTCTCATTAAAATAAATCACAGAAAGTGTTGCCATTGCATGCTCTGGGCTTAAAAATAAGTCCTCAGGTAGTTATTCATATCTTAAGGGACAGAGACGAAGGCAAACTCTGAACAGCACAGGGAGAAAGCATAGAGGAAAAGCTTCACAATGGGAGCGAGAATGAACTTCGTTGTACCTACTCTTGAAAATTCAAATTCTGGATTGTATTATAGAGTCCCTGAGATTTTACATACATTTAGTTTTGTTGCCATAGTGAAATACTTCACATGTTCCTGCATACACATGGTGCTGTATTTTGCGATTTTTTACTCTGTGTGTGTCCATGTACCTTTTTCCATTATTTGAAAATAAATTAATGAATTACAGCCTCTGGGAATCAGGTTGCTAAATTGTGAGGATTCAACAGATGGTTGTATATGCTGGGGAGACATAGATACATATGTTCACAAATATCCATATATAGATATATGGAATATATATGTATATATATGCCAAGAATACTCAAGGGCATTATAGGACCAGATTTGTTACTTTCTCCCATTTCTTTGAGTGCTAAGCAGAGATTCCTAAAAGCTCACATACAGATCTCAATGAGTTTTCTTTTGTTCCCAAGCTCTGGAGATTCTCCTCACCTTTGCTCCTGCCTCCAGGGCACACCAGTCTCTGGGGCAGGTCACTGCGTGTCGCAGCATACCCTTCCCATTAAAAAGCACCTAAGTGGTGCTGATAAAGGCTACATCCAAGTCGGACTTTGGGGAGGTGAATGGCAACAGAGTAACCAAGGGCTGTCTGGCATAGTGACCCAGTGATCTTATTGGTATGCAAATATGACTATAAATCAATAATCCTAATCCATAAATAGTGAGTGGACAGCACAGAATACACTGAGCACACCTGCATGGCAGCGGGCTTCAAGCCAGGATCTCCACTTGAGTAAGGCTGCTTCTCAAGGTTACTCCTCAAGGTTGAGAGAATCCTTATTGCATCAGATACTCCATATGTGAGTTGGGAATAAGCATCCTAAACCTTTGTATTCTTATCTAAGTAATATAAAGGACCGATTGTGCATATATAATCCATCAGACATAAACCATTGACCATGTCTAGGACTATGTCTGGATCCAGCCACATCTAGTCTCTTCTCTGAGAAAGAGTTTAGAATGCAATGGGACCTTTCCTAAACCTCATCACTCAACTGGAAAGTCTTCCCAAGAGTTTTGTGTGATTCTGTCGCCTACGCAGTAAATAATCAAGTGTACTTTGCCATTGAATCCTGTTAAACCATTGACTGTTACATTTACCACTGACCTTAGTTAACTCACTACTTTATATAAATGAAATATATTGCTGCTTCTCTCTTGCGAGTGAAGTGTATCTCGCTCTCTCTGTCTATGACAAGCCTGATGCCACAGAGACATGATTAAATATTTTACAAGATGGTTAATTCCTGGGAGCAATCCTGAGCATTGCAGCTGTGCCTGATGACTCATACGCATATACATCCCTTATATCACTAGATGGCACTATGAACTTAAAATCATGGCACAAGAGCCTCCCTCCAAGCCTCAGACATAGAAAAGAAATAGCAGAGGGTCTCTCTGGGGAGAAGGAAGCCGGGCAGAGTGAAAGCAATTAGCAAAATAATCTACATTTTAAACTTTGCCAGGTTCTTAAACAGTTACATGTCTGAAAAAGGTCTAGGATTGTTAAAACCTCGTCAGAAAAAAAGCCCTAGGCTAATTTGGCTCTGGTTTGGATGCTGCTTACAGAAAAGGTCTGAGATGCATCTTGAGTCCTAGGTGAGCTGGCTCCATTCTCAGTTCATGCCCACAAGCCCATGGAGTGTTTGTGCCTGCGGCAGGAGGATAAACACAACATAAGTTGTCTCATTAAATTGTTATTGTCCTTAAAGCCTGGAAGCCTGTGGGATCAGCTCTGGGTCCTTTTTTTTTTTTTTTGTAGTAATGAGAAAAAGAAAGCGCTTGTTAGGAAAATCATAGTTAATTAAATTATGATCTGAAAGAAGCTTCGCTTTCCTGTCTTCAGTGAGCTGATATTATCTGCCTTTTATGGTCGGTTAGTAGCAGAAATTACATGCCAGTTACTGTAGGATCCTTGCCAGTTTGGGTCAAAAAGCAAGAGGATGCATCAATTTGTTCATGTAATTACGCGTGCTGCTGCTCTCCCTTCGGCTGGCGGTGCTCTCCCCCCTGCCTTCATAAACCAACCCCGTGTGCACACTCGGTCTCTCCATGCCCTCTCTGTAGTGTTGGACCGGTGCTGGGGTCAGCAAAGCTGTGAAACAGGTGACTCTTTTCCTAGCCTCTGGAGTGGCAGGTGCTCAGCACTGACTGGTGCAGGGCCAAGACAACCTGCTCCAGGCACATAAAGTCAGCAGCAGGCTGCTGGGAGCAGCACAAAACATTGCTTTCCTGTGGAAGCCTAGAAAAAGCAGACAGGATGCTGGTACCTCTTCATAATGGCAGTGGTGATAACATAGGTTTGACCTGTATTTCTAAGAAGCTTTGGGTTGAGTCCAATGTCCTTTTCTAGACAGACACCAGTTTCCTGTCACTGCAGCAAACCAGTAAAATTCTGTCAGAAATGATGGATAAAGTAATGTATGGTACTGCTCCAAATACTCCTGGTGCCCTCGGAAGTCTTTAAGATGTTTAAATTGGTATGTACTTCTGCTGAGGGCAGAGCAAAGGTGAAATCACTGCTCCAGGGTTCAGCATGAGGAAATGAACATTGGACACCTAAGAGATTCAGGTCTCTCAACTCCTAGATAAATTCACTCCCCTGAACAAGATGCTTGGACTCCCTGAACAACGAAGATGAAGAGTTAGGAAAATAGAAATTAAACCTGACAAAGGTGTCATCCTGAATAGAGAACAGCAAGAGCCAAGTGCTGAGAAGGCAGCTGAAAATACAAGTCTTTCGAGGATTTGGGAGTTTATCTCTGGGCTTCCCAGACACTTCCATCTGTTTTTAGAATTCACTTATTTTGGCAATTCAGTGTCCAAAAGCCTCTAACCAACTGCAAGGGAGTCTCATTTCCCCCTGGCTTTCCATGCTTAGCAGGCACAGGATACCAGTAATGCCAGAGCCCTACTCTGCCTTCTCATGACGAGAAAGACCTTTATGATGTGATTAAGACTCACATCATGAAAAAGGGAGTGGAAGTTCAATTAGCATGTAAATATTTTAATATAAAACACAAGAGTTTTAATGAAACAACTGAGCTGCCTGTTTCTGTCAGGATACTTTGTTGCCTGATTGTTGGGGCTTAATTTAGGACACTAAAGATGGGCATATTCAAGTACACTTGGTCCTTCTCCAGCCAAACTACAATAATATTTGAAGGAAGAACACTGTATGACAGAAAATTTCTTATAGGGGGAATATAGAAGGTATTAGAGGAAGGGCTTTATTTGCTTTTTGGGGTTTTTTGTATTCTCAAAGAGAGTTCTTTGATTCTGACGTGCTAGAGGTTTTGTGTTATTTCTGTTGAATGCTACAGATGACAACCAGAGGGAACTGTGATGAAATGAGTCTGTAAGGGAATGAATAACAAAAAATCAAAAAGTTTTAATAAAATATAACAATATTAATTTGTTAAAGACATTCGCTCAATAAAGAATAGACAATGCATGATTGATGATGGTAAGCACTAATTCTGAGATCTCACTGTGAGTTGAAACCACTTTTCTTATGGGATACTAGGTGTGGGCATAGATTTTCAAGAAGCATGTTTAAGACAGTCTTTAAGCAGAAGAAACATCCTTTTTTTGTCTTTTTTTTTCCTTGTTTTTTTCTCTTTCCCTTGTGTACACACACATACATATATGCAGAGATGTGTTGAAGGCAAAAACCAGTCTGTTATCCTCCCATTTTTGATTCCCTGACAGATTTTCCCCACTTTTTCTGCTATCATTGCAGCTAATGTCTTCTGAAAATTTTGTATTGCCATGACACCTGCCAGGAGAGGGGAAACACAGAACAAATCCTTTATTTCCCTTCCACACATCTTAATGTCAGTTGTTGCTTTAGGAGTGTGCAGCTGCTGCTCCAGTAGCAGGACAAATCAGCCTTTTTTACCTTCGTCCCTGAGATTTCATCACCCTCATCAAAGCCGTGGTGCCTGCTTTCAACATTGGGTTGAATTCTGGGTATGTGACTTTTTTTAAATTGGGTCAGGTCACAGAATCGTAGGGGTTGGAAGGGACCTCTGGAGATCTGAAGGTCAGTGGTGACAACTTTCAAGAAGAAAAAGTGCACTGATGAAGGTGGAATGTATTAATGCCTTGGATTGGCTGTCAGCCCTGAATATTTTCTTTAACTGTCAATTCTGTCTTTGGAGGGTGAATTACGTTTCACTGTTGTGTTTAATTGAAGATTGATTTTTAAAAGCAGCTACATCATCATCCCCTTATATTTGGCACAAATCAGGCTGCACCTTGAGTACTGTGTCCAGTTCTGGGCCCCTCAGTTTAGGAAGGATGTTGAGATGTTAGAGGGTGTCCAGAGGAGAGCAATGAGGATGGTGAGGGGGCTGGAGCACAAGCCCTGTGAGGAGCGACTGAGGGAGCTGGGGTTGTTTAGCCTGGAGAAGAGGAGGCTCNGTGTTGGGCCATAGGTTGGACTCGATGATCTCAAAGGTCTTTTCCAACCTTACGATACTGTGATACTGTGATACTGTGAATGAAACAGATTATTTTCTCAGAGTCTTCACAGAAAAACTTTCAGGGGTAGGGAGGGAAGAGTTAAAAAAAGTGAGTTGCAAGTCCCAATTCCTATCTCACTCCTGCAGAACCTTTTAGCAGAACTCTAGGAATCTGTGTAGGGTTGTGTGTAATTACTTTGCCACAGATATCACCAAATGTACAAGAACTATATTTTCTTTCTACAGAAACTCAGCTGATGATAGCTAACCATAGGTTTTGCATGCAGAACAGGCAATGCAGGTCATGCCTGTACATCTTGACATTAGGAAGTATTTCTTTACTGAGAGGGTGATTGGCCACCGGAATGCGCTGCCTGGGGCAGTGGTGGAGTCACCATCCCTGGAGGTGTTTAAGGAGGGATTGGATGAGGCTCTTAGTGCCATGGTGTAGTTGACAAGTAGCATTAGGTGTAGGTGTTGGGTCATAGGTTGGACTCGATCATCTCAAAGGTCTTTTCCAACCTGATGATACTGTGATAGTGTGATCTGGAATGGAGGAAATGAAGAGGGGGAGAGAGGGAAAAGAGAAGGGAGAAGAGGAAGGAGAAGGGAAGATAGAGGGAGAAAGACTGATTTATTTAGTAGAGTATAATTTTCTGTACATAAATTTAAATACAACCTTTCTGATCTTTTTTCTGGGAAGCAATAATTTAAGTCAGATCTGATACCTATGCTGCAAGAATGACAGCCCTTCTTTTGTCAGTCACAAGTACAAGAGAGAAAGCAACAGTCTGACAGCTGTTTATCCTCTACTGGAAGGCATCCAGACACTATGGTGACGAGGCTGGCAGAGGCCCTGTGGAACAGAGAAGGGAAGAAGCCTAGAGAAAGTGTGCCCAGAGGATACAGTGCGTTAACTCTGGGGTTTTCTTTTCATGCTTAAGCATTTCTTTCATTTCCACCCCCAACACTAAAATCCACTGGAGCAACACAAGTTTAATGGGCTCTGTCTTTTATGTTAAAAGAAGGCATCAGAGCAACCTTTTCAGAGCCAGTAAGCCTAATATTCTAGGAGTGAGGTTTACTGAGCCATGTTAATGCTTAACTTTTATGTTTCTTGCCATTCAGGGGAATGCATGAACTAGGCATTAGAGGCCTAAAGTTGCTCTACAGTGAGGAAAGAACTAATCCAGCTAATAGGAAGCACAGAGAAGAGCAGGCAGGAAAGCCATCCCTTGTGTACATAAGTTACCTTTGACTTAAAATTAACTGAAAGTTCCTCATGAAGGAATCTGGCCAGGGATGCCTCATTTACTGATCTGAGTCCCCTTGCTGAGAACAGCCCAGTGACCCTCAGCTCAACAAGGATGGTGGCAATTCTGGGTTAAAATGTGACAAAGCAGGGTGAGACACAAAGCAATTGGGATGGGATCAGTCTTGAACTATGTCTTGGACTTCCACTCCAGCTGCATATCTGACATCAAATGCTGCTATGGAATGGGCACAAGGCAGGGATATACAAAGCCTTCTGGGGATGTTTTGGCTGACTGGCATCTGTTGTTGCAAGGCACTGATGTGTGACATACAAGTCAGAGACACATAGAACTCTGCCTTCACAAGGCAACATCACTTCCATGTTACCTTGGAGGAAAACATGGTAAACCATCTCAGACAAGGTTTTGAAAACCTCCTAGTAAACCCTGGTCTACTTGATAGAGAGATGAGCTGAAGCCAAGCTAACATATCTTTAGTCATATTTTCACACTATCTTGTTTTCTCATATAATCAATGATTAACAGAAAAAGAAGAGCCAGTATTGTGCTCCTGTTCCACTGGCTCTTAGAATCCTAGAATCAGAAGTTTGAAAGAGACCTCCGAGATAGTATACTGAGTCCAACCGTGCCTGTCTCCTTCCTAAACCATGTCCCTCAGGAACTCGTGAACCCGTTTTTTAAACACCTCCAGGTGACTCCACCACCTCCCTGGGTAGCTGTGCCAACCCATGACCACCCTTTCTGAGAAGAAATGTCCAGTCTAAACCTCCCCTGGCACAAC
>VWPV01033158.1:65892-111466 GCA_013389885.1 Geococcyx californianus
CCTGTAACGCTGCACGGGGTTGTTGTGACCCAAATGGAGGACTCTGCACTTGGCCTTGTTGACCCTCATCCCGTTGGTCTCAGCCCATCGATGCAGCCTGTCCAGATCCCCCTGCAGAGCCTCCCTGCCTTCCAGCAGATCCACACTTGCACCCAGCTTGGTGTCATCTGCAAACTTGCTGAGGGTGCACTCGGTCCCTTCATTGAGATCATTGATGAAGATGTTGAACAGGACTGGACCCAGCACTGAACCCTGGGGAACACCACTCGTGACCGTTTTCCAACTGGATTTACTTCCATTTACCACAACCCTTTGGTCCCGGCCATCCAGCCAGTTTTTAACCCAGCAGAGGGTGTGCCTGTCTAAGCCAATGGCAGCCAGTTTCTCCAGCAGGATACTCTGAGAGACGGTGTCAAAGGCTTTACTGAAATCCAGGTACAGCACATCCACAGCCTTTCCCTCCTCCATTAAATGGGTCACCTTGTCATAGAAGGAGATCGGATTGGACCTGCCTTTGGTGAACCCATCTTCTGACAAGACAAATCACAGCACACTTCCATAGCATCTTGGAGAGAGGATGAGGAGGGGGAAAGAGGAGGATGGAGAGAAAGGAGGAAGGTGAAATGAAGCCACAACACAAAGTGCTGGTTTTGCCTTCGGAACAGACAATATTCAGAATTACATTGAAAAACCTTTATGTATGAATGATTTAAATTTTTTCAGATGGGTTTTATTCAGTTTGTTGGGGGGTATTTATGAACATAAACAACTGAATAGATTTATTTCTATCTCTAGATGAAATGACTGCTTATACTTTGAGAGTTCTTTGGGGGGTTGTGTTGGTTTGTTGGTTTGGGAGGAGTTTTTGTTTGGTTGTTTTTTATAATAGCGTAAAACATTTAATGCAAGATTAAGGGATTATCATTGCAGGGAACAGATGTATTGGTTTTATTCACCAACCAGGAGTATCCCAGATTGTCTTGTTAATGACCTCAATCCTGGATTGCCATGATTCATCTGGGAAAGGAGCACGATTCCATCTTTGTCCTTGCCAGAAATATCCTTGTGGGAAATTAATGAAAGATCTGTGAGGGGGATTGTAAATATGCTCAAATGAGTTGCACCCAGGGTGTAGAAAAACATATATATCATGCTAATCATTGTTTAGTCTTGTATGTTTGACAAGTAGAACATCTGTGTTTAGATAACGTAGACCTGTTATAGAGGCATCCTTTCAAATGTGCTTGAGATTCTTGCCCTGCTGTATGAAAGATCAAAGCACATTGGTAAATTACACCTGTAAATCCCTGGTACACAGGCAAAACCAGCTGTTTCGGGGATCCCACAGTTGGCAAAGTAACTAAAATACATTTACTCTTTGCATTTCAAATGTTCTTACATCCTGCATTTGCCAACTAACACAGTCCTGACCCCCATCAGTCTACCGGGGGTCTCCTTCTTGCAGCACTTGTTTTATTGGACAACCCATACATCCCAGATATTCGTAATTGAATTTTCAAATTTCATTATGCTCTCCCCACTTCTCTAACATACATTTAAACCCTGCCTATCTTGATTCTTAACTCTTCTTTTCTGATCTACTTCTGAGTTATCAATATCATATTTATTAGCTTCAGAGAAACAGAGAGTCACAAAATAGTGAGCTAAAACTCAGATATCCTCTAATGGCTCTCAGGTAATACTGTTCAAGATTCACCACCAAAATCAGTCATTGATGATTATTTTTCATCTGTCTATCAGAATAATGAATACAATACAGGAGTCTGGGAATAGAGCTGCACCACATGAATGAATACATACAGATTTCCCTTGATTTGGAGGCTTCTCTGAGCTACGATCTAAATCAGGACTGACAGATGTTGATGTGCATCCTATGGGCTAACTCCATGTCAGGGAGAATCTAATACTTTGACAAAGCTAAAAGAAAATGAATATTTTAAATCAGCAGAGTGAAAGTGATGGCAGATTTGACAAGGAAGAGAGTGGTAGGATCATCAAGAGCAGGTGCCAACAAGTCTTCAAGCAACCCATTGAAATCATATATTCAAATAAGAAATATTAATAACACCATGAAAAGCGAAGCGACCTGAAAGGTTAGGAGAAGACTATATCAAGTAAGTGACCAACCCAATTGTGTTAAAGATAGGGATAAAAATGAAAGAGTAACTTTGTTTAAGGTACTGTTTTAAAGGATGGTGTCCATGTCAGAGGCACCGAAGTTATTCATTTGGCTAGCAGATGGCTTGAAATTCTGCGTTTGATAGATGAATTAAGGCAATGGCATTAGCAATGAACTGTTCTAACAGTGTTATGTAAGCACAAAGAGAGGCTCTGAGGTTCTCAGTGGAGCAATACCCTAACTTAATGTTCACAAATGATTTTACATTCAGGCTTGAATCCTTGAGGCCTCAGCTAAGTTGCCTGCTCTTCTTGTCCAGCATTGCTGAGACGGCTTTGGAAGCATAGACAAGACCTCGTCTTGGCTTCAGTCTTCCTTTAGGAATCCCTTTCTTCTTGTTTTTAATTTCCAGCCTTAGATTTGAGCCATGCTACTGGCAGGTGTAGCTACAACAAGGATGTTATCTAGTTCTAAATTTCACAGTTTCACTTCAAGATCACAAGGGAGAATCAGCTGCAGCTGGGTGTTAAGACTCATTGACTACAATTGAAAATCTGTTTCAGAGACCAATTTTTCCCCTTCAAAATCCAGAAATTAACTTAGACACCTTTACAGTATGGTAATGTTCACATTAAATAGTATCTTGATGACTGCTTGGATCACTACATGATTTGGACTTTCCAGGACCACATTTTTTGGCCATTAGAGTTGTTTCATCCTTTCTAATGATTAGAAATAGTTTTAGGTTGGTTCAACACCATCATCAAAGATCTGAAATATCATTTTGGCTTTAAAGTTCTGCCCCAAACATTCCCTGTTGGATTCACAAATGGATTGATAGCAAGTAGCTTGTTGGTAAATACAAAATCAGAAAGTATTACAGGAGGGCTGAGAGAAGCGTGGAGTCATTTTTCTGGAGACAGAAAACAGCATATATGTCTATAACCTGCACAACTACCTCATATTGCCCTTCCATTCTCCCCAGGATGGAGACTGCTTCACTTACAGCTTTGCAAATAAAAACTTTTCTCAAAAGGATTTTTAAAGCTTTTCCAGAGCAGAAACTTGATTTTATCTTATCACTGAGTTTTTGATGTTTGTTAATGAAAACTCCATGCTTGTGACAGATTCTGCTATAGACACCTACTCCAACTGATATTCATAAACATATATTTCTTCTAACACTTGTTAGCTATGTTAAGGTAAGGTGCCATGCAGATGTGAATGCACAAGATGTCATCTAGTGAAATGGATATTCCTCTCACATTACAAAATCTCTTCTACTACACCAGAGGACTAATGGAAGGAGCTACATTCACTGTGGCCACCTGGGAAATCCTTTTAACAAGGCATTAGCTTATATAAAAAGCTGAAATAAGCTATTGTTTACACAGAACAGATTTGTTCTTGTAAAGGGCAAATTGCTAGTTGTGATTGGGGGTTTTTTTCTGCAGCAAATACATCTGATACTATTTAAATCACTATAAAATTCACATCAGTATCAATTTCCCTGAATTGAAACTGAATCTTGGAGAAAGACTGACTATAGAGTGAAAAGCACATCACCCTCTCTGAGGAGTGTTATTATAATTACTTTCCATGAAATCCAGGAAAGAGGAAAGTTAAATTGCTTACAGCAAATAACAGTAACTTCTATGGAAACAAAACAAAAAAACCCAGAAAAAACAAGTACGATGCTGCACGAATGACCACCTCTAATATAACTTCAGCCCGCTCTCAATTTGGAAGTCAGTTATGAGTGGCTTAGCCTAGCATCCAATTTCAAGAGTCCTATAGCTATTCTATTTCCAGTGCAGATCTGGTCCTGTGCAGATTGGATACTCTTCAGAAGGGTCATTAGATTGTCCTGAAGGCAATCAGTTTATAATGCTGCAACCATCCATTCTGTGAAAGACTGTGTGTCCCAAGCAGATGTGCAACAACAAAGTGTAACCATACAATTTTTGTAATTGATACAGCTATAACAGAATCATAAAATTATAGAATAATTCAGGTTGGAAGGAACCTTAAAGTTCATCTAGTTCCAACTCCTCTGCCATGGGCAGGGACACCTTTCACTAGACCGGGTTGCTCATAGTCTCATCCAGCCTAGCCTTGAACACCTCAGGGTTGGGGCATCCAATGCTATCTTGTTTTGAATTAGGACAGAGGAAGACAATCTGATTGTTATTTAAAACGTATTCTCTTTAGGGTAGAAAAAAAGGGAAGGCTGGGAGTTCTCATTTGCAGGAATGAGGAAGTGCTGCACTTTCTACTTACAAACTGAGAAAACCTGCTTTTTAACATCTTGATTGCAGCCTTGGAAGCAGTGATCACAGTATTGAGGAGTTTGAGATTCTCCTGAGTATGTTGAAGGTCGGTAGTAAAACAAAGGGTCTAGAATTTACAAGAGTAAACATCAGTGCTCTCAGAGCTCAGCTGGGTGGGGTTTTGTGGGAAGCTTCATTGGAGGATGAAGGAGCTAGTGAGCGCTGGGAATTTTTCAAGAACACTCTTTTAGAAGCACAAAAACAGTTCATCCCATTCGAAAGTGAGGGAAGCAGGCAGAGCAAGAGATGCCCTTGATGTAAGTGCTAGCTTCTAAGTCTAATTATATGAGAAGAGTACCAGAGATGGAAAAGCAGACAAACACCCATTTGAGAACTACAAGGCCATTGCCTGGATATGCGGAGGTGGAGTTAGAAAAGCAAAACTTGGCTCTAACTGAAATTGGCCAGAGATGTCGAAAAGGACAAGAAAGGTACATGAAGGACAACCGGAAACAGAAAGAAAATATTTGCCCTCTGTTGAAAAGGGGAGGTGAAGTAGTCATAACAATGCTGAAAAGGCAAAGCTTCTGAACACTTTCTTCACCACTGTGTTTACCAGCACTGTGGGAGTCCAGGTGCTGGAAACAGAAACCCAGGCTGATGTAAGCACAAACCAATCATCAGTGAAGAGAGTTGATATGCAAACTATTACAGGAGCTTGACTCCTACAGACCAATGGGCTTTGACATTATCTACTCAAGGGCATTAAAGAGAGCTGGTTGATGTCCTTGCAAGGTCACTCTCCATACACTTTGAGAATCCATGGAGATTGAGGGACATCCTAGAAGAATGGAAGATGGCTCATGTCAACCCCAACTTAAAGAAGGATGCAGGAAATTATAGACCCATCAGTCTTACTTCAGTCACTGGGAAAGTTATGGAATTAATCCTCCTGGGGGTTGTTGCACGTCAAATGATGCACATGATTGGGAAAATTCAGCATGGATTCACCAAGGGCAAATCATACTTGACAAAGCTGATCGCCTTCTATGACAAAGTAACCTGCCCAGTTGATGTGGGGTAAGTGGCGGACATTATTTACTCGAATTTCTCCAAGGCTTTCTGTACAGTTTTCCATATCCTCCTCCTAGAGAAACTAATGCATTACAGTCTAGAAAAATGCTCTGTGCTTTTGCCAACAAAATTTGGATTGGGTGATCCTTGACATGCCTTCCAGTCTGGGATTCTATGATTCTTATAGGGAACTTGCTGAAGGAAGCAAGGGTGAAAGGTGTTCTGGTACTAATGTAGGAACTTAAAAGTTGATTGTTATAATTTTGATTTTGTTTTATTTTTACAGGTTAGATCTAAATAAGTCATCATGAAATTTACTTTTCAGACACCTGAGAAAGTGCAAACTGATCTGTGTCCTCACTCACTTTGTCAGAAAAGTGGTGATTTCTATGCGTTCAGAAGATGCCTCATCTCTTCCAGAGGAAGCTCTTGTCTGACAGTGGAGCATCATAGCTTCTTCTGATCTCATTTTTCTGCTCTCGTGTNTGTCCTTGCAAGGTCACTCTCCATACACTTTGAGAATCCATGGAGATTGAGGGACATCCTAGAAGAATGGAAGATGGCTCATGTCAACCCCAACTTAAAGAAGGATGCAGGAAATTATAGACCCATCAGTCTTACTTCAGTCACTGGGAAAGTTATGGAATTAATCCTCCTGGGGGTTGTTGCACGTCAAATGGTGCACATGATTGGGAAAATTCAGCATGGATTCACCAAGGGCAAATCATACTTGACAAAGCTGATCGCCTTCTATGACAAAGTAACCTGCCCAGTTGATGTGGGGTAAGTGGCGGACATTATTTACTCGAATTTCTCCAAGGCTTTCTGTACAGTTTTCCATATCCTCCTCCTAGAGAAACTAATGCATTACAGTCTAGAAAAATGCTCTGTGCTTTTGCCAACAAAATTTGGATTGGGTGATCCTTGACATGCCTTCCAGTCTGGGATTCTATGATTCTTATAGGGAACTTGCTGAAGGAAGCAAGGGTGAAAGGTGTTCTGGTACTAATGTAGGAACTTAAAAGTTGATTGTTATAATTTTGATTTTGTTTTATTTTTACAGGTTAGATCTAAATAAGTCATCATGAAATTTACTTTTCAGACACCTGAGAAAGTGCAAACTGATCTGTGTCCTCACTCACTTTGTCAGAAAAGTGGTGATTTCTATGCGTTCAGAAGATGCCTCATCTCTTCCAGAGGAAGCTCTTGTCTGACAGTGGAGCATCATAGCTTCTTCTGATCTCATTTTTCTGCTCTGGTGTCTTGCCTTTAGCCAAAGGCAGAAGAGAGTTTAATTTGCAATGTGCAGTTTCATGTTATGCACACTACAGTTTTTTTCTGATTTCTGCAACTACACTACTATATCTCAAGTATCATAATACCGCTAACATTTAGAAATGGCTTATAAAATAAATTTACTTTCATCTCATGGTGATAGGAATGCAATTGTAGTAAAGTGAGTTTAGTGGATGTGATGTGAAGAATCCTGCCTTTCAGTAAAATGGTTTGAGATGGCAAAAGTCAGCCGGCATTTCTAGGTCTGCATCTTGGATGGCACCAAGAGGGAATAAAATTCTCAGTGACGTATTTTGGTGATGACAGGCTTTTACGTAGTGGAGCAGCAACTTTTACATGTATGAATCAGCACTGAGAAAAATATTCTGATATCTGTGAGGCTTCTTGTAAGGAGATCCACAAAACTGTATTTTTGAGACAGTAAACAGACTGATAACAAGTATTTAAAACCCATCAACACTACTTCTTCACTGCTTCAATTTATGCCTACCCATGGCCTTCTGTTTCAGACATAATTATCATTTAAGACTAAAAAATGCAGACTAACAGCCTCCCTTGAGGGTCTTTGCTTCCTTTTCAAGAAGCCTCCAAAGCTCATGTTACAAACCCAAGTAGGAGGAGAGTGAAGTCTACTGCTTCCAAGAGGTTTTTTTTATTGTAAATAACTTTTATTTTTTCTCAGCTTCCTCATCTTTCTAGAGGAAGTAGATCAAGATCACACAAGAGAGAAAATTTTTTTTTGGGTTTGCTTGATTTGGTTTATTTTTTTGCTTAATTTTTTTAAGCAACCTGTATTTGAACACAAAGCTTTGCATATATCCGACCCACCTACTCATTTCCTATTTTCAAAAGTCATTTTGATATATATTGTTAGCCCCAATAAGAATAATTGTCCAAAATGCAGCAATGTTGAGCACTCTAGGCTGTTCTCAAGGAAACAGATACACTACCTAACTTTTGTATTTTAATTTTCCATAAAAAAATAATAATTAAAGAAACCCAACCTATGGGAAGCAGACTTCGAACGTCCTGTTCTCCTGAGGATCTTTTACTCCTGTTTTTCTCTATTGATTAATTCTCGAATTTGGCTCTATTAGGCAATTATGTGTCATACCCAGTAGATGGTGCTGTTAGTTTCAGCTTTTTCCCTCCATCACGCCGAGTTTTTAGAAAGAAGTGGATTAGGAAAAAAAAAAAAAAAAAACCAAGAAAGAAAGAAAGAAAAAGGAAGAGCTAAATTGCAACAGATTTGGGCTGTGTGTAAGTCCTTTGGAGTCAGGGACAAAGGAACCAGTCTGTACAGAGCCGATGTGCACGGATGCTTTATGTTCCCCTGGCTGGAGCTGGGATCACTCCATGCATCTAATAATAACCCCCTGTGATTGTCACTTCTGCCTCTGAGCTGTTTAGCTGGACAAACACATAATTTTGATGGTAATGTCTGCTCTCCTGAATCTATAGACATCTGGCATTTCCCAGGTACCAACTATATAACTGGCTCTTGGCTAGATTCCAGTGGGATTAATTCTGCACTTTCTATTGCTTTCCCCTGTGTGTGGCTGCCTTATATGAAAAGGACAGTCATTACAGAGAGTGTGCTGCTCTGTCCTTGAAACTGCCCCCATCCCTCAGCAAATAAACACCAAAATCCAGCTAAAATACCTCTCTTTTCCTCAAGAGTTTTTTGCAAATTACTGCCCAAACATAGCTCCATGAAGGAAAGCTGGTGGGTTAGAGCAACCATCCGAAACACGCAGAAGCACACAGAAGAAGAATATTTTTGGCAGCTGCGTGGAGGTAAGAGTGGGCTCCATGACAGTTGATTTCAAAAGCTCTATATTTAACAACCAACAGCAAAATTATCAGAGTAAACGGCCATCAGTTCCTTGCTTTTCTTTTAAATTTCTTTTTTCTTTCCTTTTCCTTTTTTTTTTTACTGCTTTCACCAGAAAAAACCCACAACAGCAATGAAGAAACATCACACTTTAGTAACGCTGCTTAAAAAGGAAGATTAAGCAAACGTAAATCCAGGATACAGTTGTAAGATACAGTTAATGAAACCTGGTTTCTATGGACTTGTGTTTCCCAGCTGATCAACCATTTAACTATACAGAGTTTTTTCTAATATACGTCAGTCTCTTAATGTAGAGTTTCGTGATGAAATGCATCTGCCATGTTTGTCGAAAACTGATATGAACATTTAAACTGTCTTCTCTATTCAGGCTGCTGGTTTTGTGAAACTTGTAGGAAAGCAATTACCTCCGTAATCTCTGTTTCTCTGTTAGATTTGCCCGCAGGCAAGTGAAGTTCTGTTCTTTATCCCAACACAGTGAGGTGAGGATGCCTTAGAATGAGCCAACACACCTTTAGAGACTGGACTTCCTAAACCTGGTGAGAGAGTGAAGACGGAAATACTGTTATCCTATTGAGGAGGAAAAAAGCTGTGCAGACCAGAGCATGGGCTACTCAGCTGATTGAGCCCTGGTAGCATTTCCTAATCTAAGCAAGTCCTTGTCAGTACTATTCCTGGGATAACATTTCTGTTTTTACATTTCTAGTCCTCTCAGAGAGCTTAGAAAACTCCTTTTCTAGTATGTTTTGTGAATGCTGATAACATGAATGAAAGGAGAGGTCACATCTTTCCCTTGTTTTTTCTTCAGCCTTTTCACTCAACGGCCTTGTTCATGCAAAAGTAATGTTGCTTTATGCAACATTATCTGGAATATTACTTCTCCTACATTCTTTACTTGCATTTTCTTGTGACCAAGAAGGTATAATCTCTGACCAAACCTTTGTTTTCCATAGGTGGGTTTAGAATTTTGGAATGTTATACCCAGCTGTCTGTAAGATCTGTAGGACTACAGTCACATATCGATCCTCTATACCTTCAGTCAATTTAGATGATTTCAGCTATTACTTTTAATATTATTGCTGAGGTGAAATTGTAGCCACACATCCCATTACATTGGGGTCATATGAGCCTGGCTGCTTTGGCAGTACACCTAAAAACTGCTGCTAAAACCATTTGATTGAAATGTTCAAGAAAGTTACCTTTGTACTCATTTAGCATTTTTAAGTAAAATATTTCCTTTCTTTATTTCCTTTCCATATTTAAGTAAAATATTTCCATCATACTCTGTGGTCCTCCTGGTGAGAGATGGAATTTAAATGCTTATGCATAATTCTCCCTTCATGCTGTTTCAATCAAGCTGCTTTCAGTAAATCCTTAGAAGATTCTTAAATTTAACTAAATCGGCATCCACTGTGTAAAATCTCTCCCCTCAGCAGCTGCTGCAATAATGGACCCTCTGCAGGGACACCTTGAGACAACAGGATCCTCAGAATTGTGAGGAAGGTTTAAATGCTTTGTTCTGATCTCCTGAGTAGCTCTGTGATGACCAGGATGGAAATGTCACTGTTCCCAGTCTAATTCCATGGAGAGCCATCATTGCAGCCCCAGAGATGGGACTAGACATCTCTGCAACTGCTTTCCCAGTTTCTGTCAGTGGCAATCATCCTGATAGTCAAGTCTAGCCCTGTCTGGAGAATTTTCACCCAGAAACACATACTCACAAACCCAAACATATATACAAGAAAATATATGAGAAAGAACCGTATATTAGCTAATATAACTTCATCCAATTAATATAGGTACATTTAGAGGCATTGGGAATAGGGAAATAGTCACTAAAATTGCTTTTTACTACACATTCATTTCAGGAAGATGAGGAGATTGAAATAAACTACTCTTGTAAAGAGGCTGTTCACTGGGAGTAAAAGAGCTAATTTGTAGTACAAGTAGCTGTCTCATCACTACACTTTCTGTCTATTGTGTATTTATTTATTTATTTAGCAGTTATGGCAAATACAGTGAACAGTCCCAGAACAACCCCAGGATTCGTTTTGCTTTTTTTTTTTTTAATAGAATAAGCACATAGACTCTATGTTTAACAGATATGAAACTACTCTGGGAGAAATTGAAAATTGTACTATCTTTAAAGACGAAGAACATAGTCATTTTCTGTACTGCTTGGAATCAGAAAAAATCATAATGCTTCAGTGTTCTTTACTCTGGTGCTGAAAATGCAGGTTTGGAGTTAATTTTGCGGCTGCTGATTCAAAACTTTATTTTGTGTGTTCAGATGTGTATGGGGCATGCAAAGACAGATACACAAAATGTGTGCCCACCTCAGAAATTCTCAAGTTTCTTCAGTTACAGTGAGTAATCTAAATTGATCTGGTTATAAAGCTTTCAAATGCCCATGGCCACTTTTAATGCCATCTTGATAACAGAGTGAACCTTAATACAGGAAATTGTATGTTTAGAGCTATACATTTGCTGGTTTGCTTAATGTGATGGACATACAGCCAACTACCTCATTTTCTTCTTTCATGGTAAACGTGAATAATTCACAGGGACTGAATTCACTCCATAAATTCTTTGTTGTTATGCAAATTTAGCTATATATGGCTATTGCTGAAGCATATACATTCACGAACCAGTATAGCTAGAGAGGAAGACAGAAAAATAAACTAATACTATAAAGCTGTACAAAGGAAGTGAGCAGCATTAAGCTTAAGTTTTTTCCACTGTGGTGTGCCGTGGAATGCAATAACATATCCTGTGCCCTGTGCACTCCCTGGGAAGATTAGGCTCACTGACTGGGGAGCTCCTCCTGTAGATTTGTACCTTCCTCTATTTCCAGTGGGAACAACTGATTCTCAAGATAATACTCTCAAATCTTTTGAATCATGGCATAGATGTCCCCAATCCTAGTGTACAACTCCTCAGATATCTGTATAATCTTTAGGTGCTTTTTCTCCTACTTCCATGAAGACTGAGCTGGTTTTTTTTAAAGTTTAATCCTGGTCATTAACTGAATTTGATCCTACAATCGCTTGATATCTCACTTCTTTCCCAAATAAGTAAATCTGCATTCCTGAAGGAACCAACCCAGTGGCTACAGTGCTCCTCATTGACCCTATGCTGCTGTGTAAGTAGTCATTTATGCAAGGCTCCATCCAGGCTTAGTGGTATTTCATTAGCATGAACCAATCATGGAATCCTTTGGTTGCAAAAGACTTCTGAGATCATCAGGTCCAACTGTTTGTGTCCATTTCTAAACCATTTCCTGAGCACCCTATCTGCCCATCCTTTCAACACCTCCAGGGATGGTGACTCAGCCACCTCCCTGAGCAGACTGTTCCAGTGCCCGATAAACCTTTCAGTGAAGAAATTTTCCTGATGTCTAATCTGAACCTCCCCTGATCCAAACTGAGGCAATTTCCTCTTGTCCTATCACCTGTCACTTAGGAGAAGAGATCAACACCCACCTCATTACAACCTCCTTTCAAGTAGTTGTAGGCAGTGATATGGTCTCTCCTAAGCCTCATTTTCTCCAGAACAACCCCAGTTCTCTCAGCTGCCTCTCATAAGATTTGTCCTCCAGTCCTTTCACTATGCAGGTTTCAATCTAGAAAGTCAGTCACTAGTTGAATCTAGAGACATGCTGAGCTCCAAGCTGGGACCCAGCTGTAAAAATGTTTTAACTGGAAGCCGTGCAGATCCTTTCACTGCAACAGCATCTTACTGACATTAAATGTGTATTTTGTGTTCTTTTCTGAAGCAGATCCATCCCTGAATTCAGCAGCATTCTTTGGGTGCTTACTAGTATTTCAAGGAAGTTTAGCTTTTGGAATTGCACTTCTACAGAGTCATTCATGTGAAAAGCTGCTGGAGGACTGTAATCAGAATAGGTGGATATCTGTGCTCTGCAAGAGAGGAGATAAATCCTTATTAACAAGAGTAACTTTCTTTGATCGCTTGGCTGATGTAAAGCGGTTTGGAACTTGTGAGGAAGATGAGAGTTGAGATATTCATTCTATTTAGCTTCAGAGACTTGACAAAGTTGTCTCAGCCTTAAAGTTTTGTGACCCTCTGGAGCCCTGAGAGTATGTGTGGCATTTCCAAAATTTGGTGCTCTGAGTCATGCGGTGGAGGTGTTCAACACTTTCCATCAATTATATAAGGCATCTAAGCCCCAACATCTCTAAGACAGCAATTTAATCTACAACAGATGGAACTTCTTTTTCTCCTTTTCTTTGAAATCCTGTGTTTCCTTGGGAAGTTAGGCAACCACTTCAGACAGAGGAATGACATCACTCTTATGCCCTCAAACTAACAACAGCCATATGAACAGAGACACGGTAGCCTCAAAGCTCTGTCTTCACTTTCCCTCTTTAGACATGAAGAACAGATGCCTTTGTTATGAGCCACTGTGATTTCTGTAGTATTCAGGGATGCCATTCTTAGTGAGAAGCAATGGAGAGCTTAAACATACAGAGACAGAATATGACCCTAAAGGATGGTCTTAAAAGTCTTTTTCAACTTAAACAATTCTGTGATTCTGTGGCTGCGTACAACTTGGTGCCAGTGTTCATTTACTGTTGGGACTGAAGAGCTGATAAAATTACAGAAAATTGTGTGCTCAGTTTTCACAGTGAGCCTATAATTTACTGATGCTTTCTGGAGAGAGTTCTTACTGTTTGGAGACATTTAAACAATTACTTGGTGTGAAGCACAGCACAGCTCTGCTACCGTACTGCATCAGTAATTATTTATTCTGATTGTGCTTGAGTGGAGATGGCGGGACTGATACACTACATACTAACAGGCAATATTTACTCCCCTATTGGTGCTGAAATATTGCATGAAAGGAAGCTGAGAACACAAATTACCACCTCTTGTGCTTGCCATTTGAAAATGTGGTTACAGTTAGAGTTGGATCAGCAGATAGGCTCCTTCAAGAAATCCCCTTTTGTTGATTTCATTAGGAAAGATAACTTGGTTCTGGTTTTATTAATGAACAAATCTACAAAACACAAAGGAAAANCTCCCCTGATCCAAACTGAGGCAATTTCCTCTTGTCCTATCACCTGTCACTTAGGAGAAGAGATCAACACCCACCTCATTACAACCTCCTTTCAAGTAGTTGTAGGCAGTGATATGGTCTCTCCTAAGCCTCATTTTCTCCAGAACAACCCCAGTTCTCTCAGCTGCCTCTCATAAGATTTGTCCTCCAGTCCTTTCACTATGCAGGTTTCAATCTAGAAAGTCAGTCACTAGTTGAATCTAGAGACATGCTGAGCTCCAAGCTGGGACCCAGCTGTAAAAATGTTTTAACTGGAAGCCGTGCAGATCCTTTCACTGCAACAGCATCTTACTGACATTAAATGTGTATTTTGTGTTCTTTTCTGAAGCAGATCCATCCCTGAATTCAGCAGCATTCTTTGGGTGCTTACTAGTATTTCAAGGAAGTTTAGCTTTTGGAATTGCACTTCTACAGAGTCATTCATGTGAAAAGCTGCTGGAGGACTGTAATCAGAATAGGTGGATATCTGTGCTCTGCAAGAGAGGAGATAAATCCTTATTAACAAGAGTAACTTTCTTTGATCGCTTGGCTGATGTAAAGCGGTTTGGAACTTGTGAGGAAGATGAGAGTTGAGATATTCATTCTATTTAGCTTCAGAGACTTGACAAAGTTGTCTCAGCCTTAAAGTTTTGTGACCCTCTGGAGCCCTGAGAGTATGTGTGGCATTTCCAAAATTTGGTGCTCTGAGTCATGCGGTGGAGGTGTTCAACACTTTCCATCAATTATATAAGGCATCTAAGCCCCAACATCTCTAAGACAGCAATTTAATCTACAACAGATGGAACTTCTTTTTCTCCTTTTCTTTGAAATCCTGTGTTTCCTTGGGAAGTTAGGCAACCACTTCAGACAGAGGAATGACATCACTCTTATGCCCTCAAACTAACAACAGCCATATGAACAGAGACACGGTAGCCTCAAAGCTCTGTCTTCACTTTCCCTCTTTAGACATGAAGAACAGATGCCTTTGTTATGAGCCACTGTGATTTCTGTAGTATTCAGGGATGCCATTCTTAGTGAGAAGCAATGGAGAGCTTAAACATACAGAGACAGAATATGACCCTAAAGGATGGTCTTAAAAGTCTTTTTCAACTTAAACAATTCTGTGATTCTGTGGCTGCGTACAACTTGGTGCCAGTGTTCATTTACTGTTGGGACTGAAGAGCTGATAAAATTACAGAAAATTGTGTGCTCAGTTTTCACAGTGAGCCTATAATTTACTGATGCTTTCTGGAGAGAGTTCTTACTGTTTGGAGACATTTAAACAATTACTTGGTGTGAAGCACAGCACAGCTCTGCTACCGTACTGCATCAGTAATTATTTATTCTGATTGTGCTTGAGTGGAGATGGCGGGACTGATACACTACATACTAACAGGCAATATTTACTCCCCTATTGGTGCTGAAATATTGCATGAAAGGAAGCTGAGAACACAAATTACCACCTCTTGTGCTTGCCATTTGAAAATGTGGTTACAGTTAGAGTTGGATCAGCAGATAGGCTCCTTCAAGAAATCCCCTTTTGTTGATTTCATTAGGAAAGATAACTTGGTTCTGGTTTTATTAATGAACAAATCTACAAAACACAAAGGAAAAGCAATCAAAAGCCAGCACATGTTGCTTCACATCTCTTGCCAGCATTTCTAGAAATAACATTTCATTTGAATGAGTTCCTACAGGTTGTGTGTTTAACTACAGAAGTGGTGAATGTCTAGATGTTTTCTCAAATCCATGTCCTCCTGAGTTGAATGGTGGTATGGTAATACAAATGGTAATACAAAGCTTTTTACTGCTCAAAACGTCAGTAGGTCTTTGGACTGCTAAACTGGGACCCCCTATATGCTGGAATACAGACATATCTTGAGAATCTCACAGAATCACTTATATGGGTGATATAACTTTCCAAGTGAAAGGGGCACTGCAAAAAGGAGGCCAAGGACATGACCCAGTGCTTACTGATAGCCCTTGGATCCTCAAGTAGAGGAACACAGTTATGGTCACAAGGACCAACCATACTAATATGCCCACAGTTTAATACACAACCTATTCCTTTGCTTAGTAGTAAAGCACCTGAAGACTGATTGATCCAGGACCCTCTTTTACCCAAGCTCTAGGTTAAAAAGGTTTGGGGGAGCATTTTGATACTTTCAAATACAGATTTGTAGTTTCTCTTTTCATTGTTGGCTAGCATTTTGGTTATTTTCTTTTATTTAAAAGGTTTGCCATGCAACTGCAACAAAATCAATTTGTAAACTGTGTTTTCTGTTAAGATAAATAAATCCTTACGAATTACTGAAAAAGCCGGGGGCTTGGCACATTTCTAAATTCTGCTGTTAGTTACACCACCACTGTTCAGAGTAAGCAAATCAGGATTCAGATCTGTCACTCAAACCCTACCAACAAGACAAGGCAATTATGGGCTATTTTTATGTGCTCAGTTAGAGTGATTATGTATGGGATTGATTCCAGTTTAACAGCCAGGGCTAGATTTTGCTTATGTGTTTGTAAAGCTTCTAGTGCATTCCAACCATAGTATAAAGAAGAACCTCTACCAAGGCTTACAGCAAAAGAACCTTGTGCAAATTGAAAATGATGTGACTGTTACAGCTTTAGGTTGTTCCAAAGTCCACAAATGTCTACAGACAAAAATAAGGAGAAAAAAAAAGAAAAAGAGAAGGTAAGTCAATAGTGAAATGGACTTCAAGCCCTTAGAGTATTTGTTTAAAAGCCATAGCATCCACACGACTATTAAATCAAAGGAGGCTGCCAAAAGAACAAACTTATGATGTGTCTGTTTATCTGCCTGGCAAACAGCTGCATTCTCTCTTCAGACTCCTTGCCACACATGGATTTCTGTGACTGAGTCAAGAGCAAACAAAAACCATAAGGAGAATAAGTATTTGAATCTATTAGCAAGTGAAAGGATGTATTTGGGGCAACAAACAGGAGAATAGTTTTGTATTCCAATTGGTGAACAAGAGCTCATGGGATAAAAAAAAAAGAAGCAAGAAAAGCAAGTCATCAAGTGATCTGTAATGCTGGGAGATATATACATTAATAGAAAGAAATATGCAAACTCTTATTAATTTTAGGAGATTCAGTTTGATATATATTTATAGCCCCTCAGGAGAATGGCTTGAATTTCAAAGGTGCTTCATTGACAGTTCTTGCTTAGCCACAGTCTGGGTTATTAAGCTGCAGGGTTATTATTTGCACAATTCTATGTATTCTACATAGTGGTCAAAAAACATCCCCAAATAAATGCCCCAACAATACCCACCCAATCCCCAAAACTGGTTATTGTACTACAGTATGTAATTATTAGTCCCTGAGTCCACCTCTGAACCATTTCTCAAAACCTGCTATATATTTTCAGTAGACTTTGCTTCTCAAGTAAATTTATTCTTTACCTGTGTTGGATATTTCTATAAATGAGTTCTCTTCCTGTTTTGTTACCTTTCCTGTCAAGAAAATCTCTATATTTCTGGGATGCTGTGGTTCTGGTCTCTCTGTCTTCCTGGAGGGATAGTTGTAATAGTCCTGACTCTTTGATTTTGAGCAGGAAGTTGCTAGTGATTAGGAAGCTTTATAATCAACAGTTCATCAGTTCTTCCATTTTATTTATATCTAGCTTGGAAACACATTATTACATTACTGAAAATAGCAGATATTGTGTCCTTGGTTCAATACTCAGATAATGCTGGACAGCAAGTCCTACACTCTCCCCACGCTCTTTCATTCAAAATAAAATACATTAAGAGAAAATCCCAGTATGAAGTCTGAGCAAATATTTGTATACCATGTTAGTAGAGTCTGTCCTTTCTTGGGATTTTCTTAGCCTTTCCTAATCTTATGCCCTATGGTCCTGAGAAAAATCTATCAGAAATGGTGGAATATGACTTCAGTACAAAGGTAGCAAGCCCCACAACAGTGAGATTTTCCTGTTAAATGGGAAAGTCTTGGGGGGAATCTGCTGACTGAGACCTAAATAGTGTTCTGTTGTGCATGGTAAGGATGGCAATCTGTCTAATTCACAGTGCAGAAAGACAGTAATCAGCTAAACCAGATGAAATTGCTCTACAAGCTTTCTGTTGTTCCCCTAGAGCCAAACTTTCTTAACATTTCCTCCGAAATCACCTATTTTTCTGTATACGTGGACTCAACATTTAAATCTCTTCATATAATTTCTTCCTGTCATCCTTACTGTCCTTCTGGTGTATTTTCAGATGATGTATCTGAGATCACAGTTGTGCAGTTCTACCAAAGGCAAATATAAAACATGCTACAGGTGGGCTCTTACTACTACTTGAGATGCACTCAAGTAAACTGTCCTCCACTTGTTATTTCACAAGATCTCAGGTCTCTCAAAGATAAGATAAAGAAACCTACAGGAAACATGGAATAGTCTGGAATGGCAGCGTGGAGGAGTCTCAAAATGTGCTAACACCTGACTTTGGGAAACAGAATCAGAACTCAAAGCTGTCTTACTGTAGCAAACACTGTATAAATGTCACTTGTTTAAGAGTAGATGTTGTCTACTTTTTTGAGATCATAGCAGATATCTTGGACATTCACATGGAACAAGCAGATACTACGTAAGATCTATAGAAGAGCTGTCACCTTCTGAATATACATATTTAGGGAAAGGTATATCCCAAATGACTGTTAGATATCTAGTTCTCTTGTAGATTCCTGCAAGCACGAGCCTAAGCACAGATTTCTTTCTCTTAATCAGATTTTTTATAAAATATCATTTGAAATCTATGTCTATGAAACCATCTCCAAAGACCCCAAGTTAAAGGGAAAATCATATTCTTCAGGCTCCTCCCTGTTCACATTTTGCCCCAATACAGCCTTGTCTCATAGATTTATTCCAAGAATGATATTAGGTAATTAACAGAAATTGGGTTTATTAATGCAACCAGTTGTCTTCTGTACCTCAGTTTTTAACTTCCATGGATTCTAAGAGTTAAGCAATATCACATATATATGCATATATGCATATATCAGTGTCTTTCTTTGCAGGTTCATTATTAGCATTTCTAGAGGCAATCCAGATCTTAAGAAGATGAAATTAATACTGTTTTTCTGGCAGAAAAGTAGCCATTTGCTGGTACACCTACATTAAGATTGCAATGGCAGACAATGCTATTGTACATATAGATGTCACCCTTAGCCTCTCTGTGTTGGCTGGAGTGTTAATCAACAGGATCTCTAAGCAGTCACATTTTCAGGCACATCATGTTCCCCACATGCTCTTTCCAAACTGTCTCTCAGTGGTTCTCCTGTAATCACTACTCTGCTTATCAGTCATCCTCATGACCAAGACGGATGGGTTTTTCAGTAGCCTGTGAGTACTCTTATCTTTGTCACTATGAGATGGTGACAGCACAGTGTGAAGCAAAGTTATATACAACCGTGAGAACAATTTTAGAACTACTTTCTCCCTCCTTCCCTCCAAAAACATAAAGCACTTAATGCTGTCTTGGTTAGGCGGGCAAGTGATTGGAATGCCACAAAGGAGAGCTGGAGAATGTAAAGCACGAAAAAAACAAACAAGCAGCAAAACCTCAGAAATATTCTTTTCTGTGACACTGATATTCAAGACAATCCCAGTCCCACCTCCTTTCTTTGCTTTTCTGAGGTGCTCAGAAGAAAGAAATTGTCCAGGATGGCACTGAATGTCAAAGAGAGGAGAAAGATTTTCTAAGGAAAAAAGATGCAAGGACATTATTATTATTATTATTATTATTATTATTAAATTAGTGGTGATGGTGTTTGTTGGGGGTTTTTTCCATGAGGAAGAGGAAAACTTTGTCAATAAGAGAGAAAGAAAGCCTGGAATCTGCAGCAGGATTTCCAGAAGCAGATAAGATTGGACTAATGTGGAAACATGACCACACGGAACATAGCAAGATAACAACAATGCAGGACTCTGGTTGCAACGTTAGATATGACATCTAAAAAGGGAGAGCTATTACCTGCTGTTGGCACTCCCATCTTCATCTGGTTTTGTAGTTTCACTTTTTTCTTGGTTTTTTTTGTCAAGCAACCTTGTCCTCATATTAACAGTAGGGGATGTTGTCTTGCACGGCTTTTTGGACAGCAAACACAGAACTTTAAGAACAAGAGTCGTTTGCAAAAGGGCATGGTTTGCAAAAAAAGCTTCAATTTTATCAGTGAACAACCTTATGTTGCTAGATAGAGGGGTCAAGTGGTGGTCTCTCAATTCTGCTGAGTGACACCTGGGGATAGGTGGAGACCTCTTGGCCTGATGTTGCTTCTGTTAAGAACAGAAGCATACCCTGAGCTCCCTGTCTCGAGAACACGGCCAACCACAGAATCCCCACTTCTGATGACACAGTAGGCCTGGTCAAGAGTCAATCAACATATATTAATTGATAATATTTAGTCCCACCCCTCCAAGAGGTGCCCAAGAGTTTTCAAAAAGTGTAAAATTGGGACCTGAAAACCCTTTTGTTGGGGAGGAATATGATCATTGTTAACTGGTTATAATATTCTAGTGCTAACGCAGCAAGCAAATTTTTCAACCACAGTCCTGAACTTGTTTTTTTTCTGTCATTTAAAATAAGTTATCTACTGTTTTCCCTAATTCTGACTGGTGGCTAACATGTATGCATGTACCACAGAATCCTTTAGTCATAAACCATCAACCAAGTCTGGGACTAGAGATGGATCCAGCAGCACCTAGGTTCTCCTCTAAGGGGAAGCTTAGGAATCAAGGAGGAGGGTCTGACTTGAATCTTGTGACTTAACAGGAGGTCATCTCTGAGACACTTGTCAAAGTCTTGCCTATACTCACTCAACAATTAGGAAGAGACAGACGTACTTACGTTACAGTGCTTCAGAAGTGATGGCAGAGGAAAAGAAGTGGTGCATCAATGACTTGAAATTAGTCACCAGAAGGGTTGAGCTGTTTGGGCTTCTCTGTCCTTTGGATCTAGAATCAGAGAATTTTTCAGTCTGGAAGGGACTTCAGGGGATCTCCAGTCCAAACACTTGCTCAAAGCTCTGAATTCAGAGCAAGTTGCTCAGGGCCTTCTCCAGTTGGGTCCTGAAAACCTCCAAAGCTGGAGACCCTGTCCTCTCTGGGCAAGTTGCTGTTTGTGTTTACAATCATTGTAAAAAACTAGTTCCTTACATGCTGTCTGAGCTTTCTCTGGTTTGATTTATGATGACTATCTCTTGTTCTCACTTCAGTAGAGAGGGTATACTTTCTCCATAATTCCTTTGCAGGTACTGGGGATTGCTGTTCTGTCCCTCTGAAGCTCAACAAGTCTAGCTCCCTCAGCCTCTCCTCATATGTTCCAGTTTCTGCCTATCTCAGCGACCTCCTTTGAACCTGTTCTAGCTTCTTTCTTGTACTGGTGCCTGAAACTGGATACAGTATTCCAAATACAATCTAATAAGCACCAAATAAAGAGAACTAATAATTTCCCTTGTTCTTCTGACAATGCATCTACCGTAAGCTGCTAGACTTTGTTGCTGTCAGTGCAATTGCTGGCTGGTGTTTATCTAGTGTCCAGTAGGATCCACATGCATTTTTCAACATACACGCTACCCAGCCAGTCAGCCCTCAACTTACAAAATTGCTTCAACATTCTTTGTTTTTAATGGCCCCATTATTTTTTAACAATTTTTTTTATTCTTCAATCCCCTAGGTGTATGAAGTTTGGGGAAATGCGGAGAGATGAATACTATACCAATTAATAAAATTTCACATATCTATACTTAGTTTATCTCAACCTTTAGCTTTTTCATGCTTATAGAGCACATTACCTCTTGTAGCCCAGATGCAAGTCTGTCCTTGCCACAATTACTGCTCTGACGTTGGTACTATACTAGAAAGAAACAATTCTGAGGAATACGATTTACATTATATCTAATCAGGTCTGGGAAGATCTAGAGCTGTATGCTCGGTCCTATGGAAATGGAAGGTGCTTGCCAAGCACAGGCACGTTATTTCTAATACTTATTGGAGAGTAAACCCACGAAGACAAAACTTATAAATAACTTAGATGGAAATCAGTCAAGGATTCAGTCAAACTTAGGCGGTTCCAGTACCAATGTCTACCCTGGAAAGATTTGTGAACATTTCTGTTAGTGACTGAGAATACTAATCCTGCTACTAATCCTGTAGACGCTATGAAGATTAACATAATGGGAGTAAGAATGAAGTTGGGGCATTTATTAAGTGTTTGACTGCCTAGCAAGTGAGATTTCTTCAAACCAAACATGTTTTAATACACCAGACTGAAAGATCTGCATTGAGGAACAAGAAATGTATGCAGTTCTTCAAAAATGGAAGAGCAGTGGGTCTGCAGAGAGGAAAAAGATTGATACAGGTCTTGATTGTACACTCCAGAGCAGTCTGAGTTGCAATAAGGAGTTTTTATGTCTGTGTGCTGGATTGGTCAGACTGAGAGTAAGATTGCAGTCCTGAAAGTAATGCTATTATTTCCTTCTCAGCTTCAGCCAGAATTTTGAATTAGAAATGCCTCCTTCCTCTTAAACCAAGACAGAAGTATTCCTTTAGTTTGTATGAGCATGCGTAAGTCCCAAGGTAGAATAAGGCAATGTTTCATCCTAAAACCACATATAAAAGAAGGAAAACTACCTTCCTTTATCAAGTGCACCTACCAAGGTTTCCTTTTCCACTCTTTCCAACTAGTATTCTTCAGTGATGCACAAATTCAGTCCCTCACAAGGGATTCTTCCTCCTTGTCAAACCCTTGCACAGTCCATTCTCCTCCTGTATTTGTGTTGCAGACTTCTCCAGGGTCTTTTTCACACCTCCTCTGCTTAGATCTTCTCCAGCTACTTGAAGAGAAAACTGTCTCCCTCCTTCCAACAGTTTCTGCAGCAGGCAGAACACAGACCCAGGCAACATCCTGTCTTCCTTCTATGCACTTCCTTTTTAATAAAATTACTGTGTGTAGTATTCACTCCATTAAATCATTTGAGAAGAAATTAAATAGGCCACTTAAAACCAGTGTCTGTTGTGTTCAAACTTCTTCCTAAATGAACAAAATATTGGACTGCAAATGGATCAGAAGGTGAAATTGCTTGTCTGTTAGATAAGGGGTTCTTTCTGATCTTGGACTCAGTAAGCGTTTGTTCAAGATGTCTTGCCTACATCGATATAAATTGAATCAAATCAAGATAGGGACAAGCATGGGTTTGCAGGCATAACATTTTCAAGTTTCTTTTCAATTCTGCACACTTTACTCTTCCCTGTTTACTGAGATATGAACATTAATATTTTTGTCCTTGTTTGTCTGACACCTGTACTGCAAAAATCAATGTTCTACTTAGGGAAATTATTCAGCAGGTATTAATGCTTCTTCATACAACTCCATATCCATTTTCTGTGGGGTTTTTTTTCAATTGTGAATTGAAAACCAGTATGAAAGTGTTACCACTGCGATCACAGTTAAGTCTACTAAGTCAATAAGAGGAGAGAGAGAGAAAAAAGAAAGAATTAAATTACAATAATACAAATATCAGTGCACAATGTTCTGAGCGCAAGGTTGGGTAGGGTGTTGTGTGCCGGTGTGGGGAAATCAAACTAGTGTTACATTATGGCATTTACCTGTGTCATATAAATGGCACAAGGTGATAAGAGACAAACAAGAGAAAAGCATAAGTTATAGTTCATTCAGTGACCATAAACTTCGTTTAGAGCTCACCATGGGCCTTTGAATTGCTTCCATGACAGACTTTTTCTCCAAACACAACATGATTCCACTCCAGCATAACATGAGCAATAAATACTTTAATCAGAACACGTGGCTTAAAGCAGAAAACAGCCATAGGGCAGTGCTTTCTGTGAGATGAGAAAATGTTACCAGCCAAGTGCAGAGAAGAAGCCTTTTGTTGCTATCTAGATGCCAAATTCCATGCCAACTCTTGAGCTTTAGTGTTTTAAATTTTCTCTCAACTCAATGGAGCTAACTGCTTTTTAGTAGTAGTAGTAATAGAGCAGCTTTTTGTCCTCTGCCCTTATTTTTTAGGGCAAAAGATATTTCTAGTATGCCTTCCCAGAAAACAGAGGTGTTATTCAAAATGTTCAGACCTACAGATGGTGTCCTAAATCTTTATATCTAAGATTTCCTGAATTACATTTTTCTTCTGAAGAGAGCAGTTTGCTTTTTCAATGAGATTTGGTTAGAACAGAATTCAAGATAATTATTTTCTCCCCTTTCATTTCTGTTTTTTTGTCTTCTCTGAAATGGCTAGATCCATTCTTTTTATAGGTTTCTAATTCATACTTTACAGTCTCCCTTTCTTGCCTCAACTCATGTCCAGAAATTCATTATATAATGTAGAATTTAACTACCCTCCCAGATCAATAATAGTACTTAATTCCACGTGCTCTTGTATCTGAAAGGATACATATCAACACGTAATAAAATATCTATTAGTTTTAAAACTTCTTCCTTTTCATATAGCGTGGAGAGAGGACTATATCAACCGATTCTGGACTCTGGGATGTATCTCATCAGATCCCATAGACTTGCATATGTTCAGGTTCCTCAGGTGGTCACAAATCTGATCTTCTCTTACAGTGGGATACACTTCACTCCTCCAGTCCCCGTCCTGTGGCCCATCTACTCAAGACTTATGGGAAGACAAATTGTTGGAGAAGACTGAGGCGAAAACGTTGCTGAGTCCCTCAACCTTCTCCTTGTCTATTGTTACCAGATTGACAGTCGTATTCATCACAGGGTTTACAGTTTATTTGACTTTCCTTTGCTGGCAGACATACCTGTAGAAGCACCTCTTATTACACTTTGCATCCCTTTTCAAGTTCACCTCCAGTTGCGCCTTGGTCTTCCTGAACACATCCCTATACAACTCAGCAACATCTTTATGATCTTTTCAGGATACCAGTCCCTGCTTCCAATGTGTATTTCATTCTTGCACTTCAGTTTAACCACTAGGTCTCATCTCATCTATACTGTCTCTTCCTTTTGTCAGATCTTACATGTGGGGACTGAGAGTTCTTGCACTCTATGGAAAGCATTCTTGGAGATCTACCAGCTCTGTTTTGCTTGCTTGTCCCTAGGGGCAATTTCCCAGGGGTTTTCATTGACTGACAGTTGGAGTTTTGCTTTGCTAAAATTCACAGTTTTGGCTTTACTCTTCATCTGACCCATATTCTTTAGGACTACAAGCTTGACGAGTAGATGATCACTACCCAGGCTACCTCCAGTCTCAACATCACCAATAAACAAATGATGAAATACTTAATCTTTTAGACTACAAAACATGTATTTATAAACCCAAAATGTAGTACATTAGTACTAGTGACTATGTAATTAATTTGTATCAGCACAAAGTGTTGAGGAAAGTCTACATTGAGCCACATTATTAAAAAATGTTTCATTCTTTCCTAATTCTAAATTATTGTATGCCTTGTAAATAATATTAATAACTTTAATTTATACTCAAAGCACTTACAGCTCTACATTCGACACTTATAGCTCTGTGGGCAGATGCATCTTCATCCCAACAGGCCTGTTCATCTGTACAGCTTTATATCCTATTGCTGTCAGTGAGATGATTCCTATGGTTCCTACCACAAGGGATAGATACCTATGTGTTAAAGGTAAAGCTCCTGGGATTCACTTCCTGTTGCAAACTGTGTCAAAATCTGTATTTGAACCTCTCTGAATATCAAATACAGGAAAGAAACTTCCACTGAAGAAGACTGTATCATATTGCCTTCTATATTTCGTATAGGTTGAAATAACTTATCATAGCTACGTTACTGAAATGAGTTGTTTGGAGTTACTTCTTTACAATAGTGCTCTACAGGTCTCTAATATGTACACCTAATGGAGGGGTAATTATATAGAAAGCTAGGGAGAGTAATCTCTATTCTTCTCTAGGAGACTTGCGTGACAAGTTTCTCCAATGAGAGTTCCCTTTCCTTAGCTTCCTTTCTCCTTAGCTCCTCTCAGGTCACAAGCCTTAGGATAATCTAATTGCTAATGAGATTATGCAATTGCACCCTGCTTCCTTTTCTAACTGAGGTGACATTTGACAGCTGCCACCCTCTTCAGCTACCTAGGCTGTTACCTACAACCTTCTTTACAAAGGCAAACACAATAGGCTCATCATCCTTTATGGCTTAGTCTATTGAGAGGAAGCAGACATTCCTAACCAAGACGATTGTCACTCAAGAAGAAATGAAATACAGAAATTTCCTGGTTGTTGTATTTCTTTGAACGTTAACAACCCCATTGGTAATATGTTCCAGAAGGGGACAAAACCTCAGTCTGGGAATGCCCAGGTGCCAAGATATATGCTGGAAAGCAGAGAAATGCAGACAAGACATAGGCTAAAAGACATCGGTGTGTGGAGCCTGGAACTGATGGAGAAATGTTTGAATAAGTACTGTGATAAAACAGGAAATCCCTGAGCACTGCTATAATTTTGGTTAATCAGACTAAACAGATGGAAGAGAAAGAAGATCAGAGTAACAACTTTGTTGTCACAACCACACACAGGATAAACCTCTGGCAACAGCTATTTTGTTCTCACTAAGTAGCAGCAGTGTGTTTACAGTTTACCCTTAGAATCATAGAATCATCTGGTTGGAAAAGACCTCCCAGATCATCAAGTCCAACCATACCTGTGCCCTTACTGAACCATGGCCCTAAGAAACTGATCTACCCATCTTCTAAACACCTCCAGGGGTAGTTATTCCACCACCTCCCCGGGCAGCTGCTCCAGTCGAATCCATGACCACCCTTTCAGTGAAGAAATTCTTCCTAATGTCCAGTCTAAACCTCCCCTGGTGTAACTTGTGGCCATTTCCTCTTGTCCCATCGCTGTCACTTGTGAGAAGAGACCAACACCCACCCCATCACAACCTCCTTTCAGGCAGCTGGAGACAGTGATGAGGTCTCCCCTCAGCCTCCTTTTCTCCAAGCTAAACACCCCCAGTTTCCTCAGTCTCTCCTCNCAGGTCCTTCTCTGCCAGGCAGCTCTCCAGCCACTCCTCCCCAAGCCTGTAATGCTGCACGGGGTTGTTGTGACCCAAATGGAGGACTCTGCACTTGGCCTTGTTGACCCTCATCCCGTTGGTCTCAACCCATGGATCCAACCTGTCCAGATCCCTCTGCAGACCCTACCTGCCTTCCAGCAGATCCACACTTGCACCCAGCTTGGTGCCATCTGCATCTTGCTGATGGTGCACTCGGTCCCTTCATTGAGATCATTGATGAAGATGTTGAACAGGACTGGACCCAGCACTGAACCCTGGGGAACACCACTCGTGACCGATTTCCAGTTGGATTTACTTCCATTTACCACAACCCTTTGGTCCCGGCCATCCAGCCAGTTTTTAACCCAGCAGAGGGTGTGCCTGTCTAAGCCGATGGCAGCCAGTTTCTCCAGCAGGATACTCTGAGAGATGACGTCAAAGGCTTTACTGAAGTCCAGATACAGCACATCCTTAACCTTTCCCTCCTCCATTAAATGGGTAACCTTTATACCACAGAAAAGCTAATTCTGGAGTATACTGAGGAAAGCAAGTCAAGGCCTTCACTGTCACTGTCTGCTTGTCTCATAAAGCGGTTGGTTATGACCAATGTGGCATTTTTAGAGCAGCAAAGGAACATTCTGCACTGAGCGCAGCAGAGTCTTGTTTTTCTTTATTAATAAAAATAAGAAGTGCCTTTGCCAAACTCTGCTGTGCTTTTTATTAATTACTATTTTTTACTGTTTGGCACAATACATAATAAGGAGAAAAGCACTTATTTTGCTTAAATGAGTTCAGAATTGTATTATTTGGTGTGGTAAGAAAGAAAGCAGCACACCGAAAGTATGTAATTAACTTGTACTGTGAATGATGTGGTAGACAACAAAGGCCAGTGCAGAGCTAATGTGGTGGATGCAAAATAATGTGTTCTTATGCACAGCATTGTGGAGTTGTACATTATTCCCACCATTTATTGTGTTTCCTGAGTCATAAGGTTATTTGGGAAATAATTTGAACCAAAACAAAACAGAGCTTAAATCATATACTTTTATGCAGGAAAGAAATCTCAATAAAAGGGAAATAGTGTAACCCTGCCTCCACTTCTTTGTCTAAAGCACATTATATGTCAAGGAGCATGGCATAGCAAATAGCCCATTTGCAGCTTAACTGCTTGACAGTCCCAGGAGCAACTCTGGAGCCATCAACACAACCGCGCTGGAGGCATCCTATTGGTTGGCTTTAGTCCAGTCACTTTGCATTAGCAATGTCATTCACTGTTCTACAGCAGGACAGACAAAGTATGATGGTTTGTGTCATGCAAAAGGGCTGAAAGGAAATGTTGCCTGAAAACAGTGGTGATTTTGTATTTCCTTTAAATATCTCAACCAAAATATCATCCCCACATAGCGGAATTTTTCTGCTGAGGATTCCTGTGGCAATTGTCAACCCTGCCTGTGAAGGAATCACTTCACTTGTCCATTAAATGCATCCACCTCTGGGATGGAGAGTGATAGACAACAGACAGCAACGGTATGGGAATGGGAAAAAGAACTCTGGGACAAAGACATCAAGGCAATTCTTTGCAAAGCATTTCCTACAAAATGCTACATAATGGTCTGGGAGAAACAGGGCTTTTTCCTTTTCCAATCCCTATCCAAAGGGACAAGTCTACTTTCTACAGCGTCTTGGAATGAGAAGAGTCAACAGTATATATATACAGCCAAAATATTTTGAATTTTAGGCTTTTAACATCCAGGCCTCGACATAATATCTTTCAAATAACAAAACCAAACCAAAACAAAATGACATTCAGATAGGAATACATGCAGAGAATATTTTTAATTCTTAGGCATTTAGAAATTGACACTTAAAATAGGAGTAAGTTTAATTGTCTAATACTAATGGACATACCCTGGGGCATCAAAGACTTCTGCATGTGACTCACAGATATGACAGAGAACCAAAGAGAAGTGTGCACATTTGTGAGGGGCCAGATAGGGGACCCCTGAGACACTGTAAAATATCTTAAATAGCAATGAACATCCATGTTCAAATTATTGAATTGAGTTACTATATATACTACCAGACATTCATAAGGAAATTAGTCTGATCTGAATTTCAGGTAATGTATTTATTTCTCCAAGTGTGGTTGTCATTGTTTAACCATCACTAGTCTATTCTTTTCATCTTGTCACAGAAAGTGGAGTCATAGAGAAATCTAAAGGGTATCACAGCTATTAGTGAATACACCACAAAATGGCAATGTAGTTCTTTTATCAGATTTTATTCTTGTCCTAGGTGCACACGGGCCATCTTAAACTCACTGTAGAATAACTCAAACTGGTTTTGTGAACACCATCGCGTATTAAATGCCATCTTAGTTGCCTTTATCAATAGCAGGAAGAAAGGAAGCCTTTATTGAGAGATTCATATAGAAGTTAGTGCTAATTCTGGTTTAACTTCTGGTTTTGTTAGCTGACCTTTGAAGAAACCCAGAAAATTGGCTCAGATGTAAAAACCACATTGCAGGGATGTTCGCTTGATCAGGTGAGTCCTGCCCTCTGTACATAAAGATGAGCAATAGAGCATAAGCAACGCTTTCATTTGGTGATTTCCTGAACAGAGAGCAACTTCCTTCAGTCTGTACACATCACTTCACACAGAGGATCTTTGTTTTGTTTATGTTATTAAAGAATCATAGAACTATTAAGATTGGAAAATACCTTTAAGATCATCCAGTCCAACCATCAACCCAACACCATCATGCTTACTAAATCTTGTGATGAAGTGCCACGTCTACATGTTTTTTGTACACCTCCAAGGAAAGAGACTCCACCTCTTGCCTGGGAAGCTTTTTCCAATGCTTGACCACTCATCTGGTGAAGATAAAGGTAAAATAATTTCATCATTTTTATTTTTATATATTTGTGTATTTATGTATTTATTTATGTATTTATTTATTGAGTGGGAGATTTTTCATCATTCGAAAATCAAGTGGAACCAGAAAATGCCTCAATCAATGATCTGGATTATCATAGAATCATAGAATTATTTGGGTTGGTATAGACCTTTAAAGGTCGTCTAATCCAAAGCCCCTGCAGTAAGCATGGAAATCTTAAAATAGATGATTTTACTCAGAGTCCCATCTAAACAGACCTTGAAGGTTTCCAGGGCTGGAGCTTCTCCACTGCTCTGTCCCTTCCAGTCTCAGACATTCTGTGGCTCTGTAGTTTTGTGAAAATTAACTTTACAGATCATGGAAGACCTTGAGTCTGATAAAGTCCTTCTTTCCTCACAACACTTAACCTGCATGTGTCCATTTCCTTCTCCCATTAGATAAGGTGTCTGCTTTGCATGTGAAAGATGACTTTACAAATATGGAAATGCCATTGATTTTATAATGTTTTTTTATTAAATACAGTATTATTCTAAAGACATTAAAAAGCAGTCAAAATATTCTTCAGATACCGACAGGAATATCCAGAATATTTGTGACCCAAAAGACCCACAGCAAAAATAAAGTGAAAAGCTACAGCAAGCCTGTCTAATTGCTGACATACTCCCTGGAACCATTGACGTACCAGGTATTAAAAACAGTGAGAAGTGGAACAATTTAAAATGAGAAACAGCTGATTTATTAGGATACAAAAGTTATAGAAGAGAAAAGAGAGAAATTATTCTCCTTTTTTGTTTTCTTTCCTCTTTTATAGAATTGACAGGAAGATTGTAGTTGCCTCATTTGCTGTGAAGCCATTTGAAGTGGAGCAGAGATAACCCTGCACTGGTTTCTTCTCTTCGGTTTTTACCCAACAACACCTTTTTGTTTCTGAGACCAGAGGTTCTTGGTACAACACTACTGTTCCCATGCTACTGTAACCAGAATCCAAGCCCCGAAAGAGAAAGGATACATCCTTCTTGTCATATTAGATTTGTGCCATGGAAGACACTGACTTGATAGATAGAGGCAGTTCTATGCTAGACTTCAACAAACATTACAACTTTCCCACTGAACCCTTATCAAAATATTCCCTCAGGAGAATAAAAATCCTAAACCAAACAAAAAAATCTAAACCAAAACTAAACAAAATAAATTCCCCCCCAAAATGAACAGAAGATTTCCATCCCCACTCCAGGCTTTGTTTACATTTTTCTTTTGTAAGGGAAAGTAGAGGAGAAACAAAGGAGAAAAATTCTGACAAGGTCAATGCTCATCATTCCCATTTAACAGGATGTGCCCATTCTCTGTGTGTGAAAGCTGAGGTTTGGGACCATATTGTTTGAGTTTTTCACTCTGAAGTAGCCAAGGTCTGACAGTCTTTGTAGGCAACAGACAACAGATAACCAGCAGCAGGATCATATGAAGAGATCTCTCATTTCTGCTGGAAGTCTCAGAAAAAAATCCCAGTTCCTTCCAGCCCAATGATAAGGCCATAGTGATGGTACATCAGAGGCCTCCTGGTTAAGATTACTCACAGGACCTCTGAGAGTATCAGAGGGAGTTTAAATCCCAGTGTGTGCAGTCTTTGAAGGTGGTTTAAACACCAGGAAATACTACTCTTCTAGGCTTATGGCCCTATGGCTTAGCAGTATCCGCAGACTGGGCCTGCAGCACCTCCTGCCCTCCTCTTCTTAGAATCACAGCTTCAAACATTCGCTAATTTCAAGTCAGTTGGTATCTTTCCAGGTTCCTAAGAACACTGAAAAATCATTGAGACAGGTCTCGCTATGACATTGACCAACTCTTTAGGTACCCTTGGATGAATCCCATCAGGCCCCATCAACTTGTAGGGATGCAGCTGGAGCAGCAGATCCCACACAAATTCAGGGTTGGTTGGGAGATTGTTTGCCCAGTCATGATCCTCCAGCTCAAGGCTCTGGGGGAGCACAAGACCAATGTCATTATTGAATATCGATGCAAAAAAAGCATTAAAAGTTGCTGCTTTGTCTAAGTTACTGTGCATGAGGTGCCCATGCTCATCAGGTAATACTCCAATGGTGTTTCTGGCCTGCATTTTACTATTAACATATTTGAAAAAGCCCTTTTTATTGTCCTTCACAGTGCTGGCCAGCTTCAACTCTCATTGAGCATTGGCTGCACGAATTTCTTTCCTACAGTGGCGAACAGCATCCCTGTAGACCTCCCGTGTCACTTGTCCTTGTTTCCACTGGCCATACACCATCTTCTTATGCCTCAGTTTGAGCAGAAGATCCCTACTCAGCCAGGCTGGCGTTCTGCCTCCCCTGCTTGACTTCTGGGATTTTGAGATTGCCTGGTCCTGTGGCCTTTGGAGGCGGTACTTAAAAAGCAACCAGCACTGATGTACCCCAGCACCATCAAAATCTTTTTCTCAGTTCCCTGAGCAGCCTGAACTCTGCCTTCCCCATATCCCCCTATGGTGTGGGGCTCCCTCTGCTGCTGCTCCATCCTTGGCTTCATCCTCCTCTGCTGGTGCTGTCTTTTGCCCTTTTGATAACCTCGTTTTCCCTTCACATCATTCATCTGGTATAGGAAGGATTTTTGCAGTTCATACTGTAAAGTGTTCTTTATTTTCCAGAGAAGTAATCCAGTGTTTTCCGCTTTCCTCCATACCCCACCTCAGGCTGTGGATCAGCTCAGGAGCTAAACCTCAGTAAACTCCCCCAATTTAGTTTATTGTGGGGCTGTTTGAAGTGAAAGATGCACTCTTCTCAGAAAGTCCATTTCTTATGGTCACGTACGGAGGGCAGCAAAAACCTCTAATGTGTGGCAGAAAATACAGGAAAATGCATCTAGATTTCTTTTGCTTGTTATGGCCTTAACCACTTCCTTGGGGAAAACATAAAAGGCTGTTCTCAGGATTTAAAGGTCAGACCTGAAAATGTGTACATAGACATGTAGGGTCTTTCCTTTCTTGGCAACAGTCAGCAAATACTTAGCCCTTACAACCTAGAAAGAGATTTTTCAATACTAGCTTTTCACAAAAGGGTGAACTGTCTTTAGACTGGAGATTTAGGTTGCTGTATGAATCTGAGTAAAATTAAAGTTTAAAGACTTTCTCTGTCTTTCTCATAAAAATGTATGTTATCTGTATCAAGATCAGAAATCCAGACAGTCCATCTTCCTCCCTCTTTCATTAATAAATTCTTGGAACGAGACAATCTCAAAACCTCAGACACAAAGGAAGTTATTGTCTGTCAATCTCTATACATTAGAATAGTTTTTAATCTCTGGAGAAATGCTCCTTTTGTGTTTCTAGAAGCCAACATGGAGTGTGAGCTTGAGAAAGAAAAAGAGCTTTTGCCTTAGGGTTTGGGTTTGGGCTATTTGCTAATGCTGCTTTGCATATTCTTCGTTACCGACAGGGCACAAATTGAGTCATAGACTGCACGTCACGACAATGCACTGCTGACACTGTGCTTGGCTGCTTTGTTTTCTTCTCTGTCTGGTCACGCTTTTCTCTCTTCTCTCAGTAGATGGGCTACAAAGCAAAAGAGGTATGCAGAAGATGAGCAGGGTGGGAAAATATGCCCTCTTCAATTAGGAATGAGTTATTATCAATGTTTCTCTCTTTATAATGGATATTTTTCCAGAGTAGCAGACCAACATCTTTTTTAAATAAAGCTTTGAATATCTTGTAAAAGAACCCGAATTAGAAGATGAGTTGACCTTGGCTCCCTTTGCAACAAGTGAAGGACTTATTCATGCAGAAGGATATTCTTTTCTTTGTCTATAGAAGTCTGGAGTGACTAGACTCTGCACTTATATTCTTCAGCTAATTAAAAAGTAATAAAAAGTACATTGGTAGAATCCTCTGGAGGCCTTTAGCCCAACTCTTCCATCAAAGCAAGGCTAAATCCAAAGGTAAAGCAATTTGCAGACAATTTTCTCTACTCTTAGATTCCAAAAGTCTCCAAAGAAGGAGATATCACAGCTTCTCAGGGCAATTCTTTCCCATCCTTCATCATTCTCCTGGAGCAAGTTTTCCTCATTTCCAGTCAGAATTTCCTTTCTTGAAGTTTGTGACCCCTTCTTCTAATTCTTCCTGATACCTCTAGGAATAACTTGGAACTGTCTTCTTTAAAACTTCTTTTATGTAATGATGGCAGCCACTGTACATTTTCTGACATTTTTAAAATATTGCTTAGTACTGTTCAAATTCTGTGAAAATAACTGTTTTGTAGAATCACACCAAGTCAATCTTGTGAAGATCATAGAGTTTATTCTCTAGGAAAATGATGGTGTAAAATTTTAAGTATTATTCTTCCTAAAACCAAAATAAAATCCAAAACCTAGAGAACCTGCCATAAGAAGATCTTCAAAATGTAACTGAGCTAAAGAATTCTAAGCATTCACTTTTGCATGTATTTAATCTAATTTTTCCCGTAAGTATACCTGTACAACCAAACAGTATTAAGAATTCCAGTGTTGAATATTCAGGAAAAATCTCCGTGTCTGCCTCTGCAGAAATGCAGAAGCAGTTCCCTCTCAAGAGATGATGCAATATAGGTCAAGTCTTTCTTGACTCTTTTCCATCCATGGTCTAGTCTTGAAAATCATGGTTTTCCAAACAAGCTTTATCTACCTGTCCTGTTCCACTGCATTTAATGGAACCAAATACATGAGAATAAGTCAATACGCGAATACAGACTGTCATGCTCAAGCTTCAGTTATGACTAGAATTAATTCCTCAGTAAAATCAAACAGCATTATTTTATAATAGAAATAGAATCACTCATGAAGAAAAGTGCATTGCAAAGCAGGGAAGAGTATAAGAATATCTAGTTCTACATATTTTGATTTCTTGTATTACTGAAGAAAGTCTTCTCATCTATGTATATATATCTAAAAATATATTTTATATTATATTTATAAAATATAAAATATAAAATAATATAAAATATAACTTTATTGGCAACTCTTTAAAATACTTTGGAAGGAAATCTACATGAAATGATTTTTATTTCTTTACATGACTTGAGAATAGTTATTCTTAGGGGGTTTTTATTATTTACAATGGGAGAATAGTTTTACATATAATTTTGAGCTATATACATGCAGACATGCACTGACATAGACATGCATACACATAAAGACAGACTTCACTAGAGAATAGAACGAATTGCATTATCTCTGCCTCTCTTTGGGATTTCAATGTCAACAAATAGAATCTCAATTATTACTATGCAGACAAATGTCCCTAAATTACACCTTTAGCTATTTTTATGACGATGCTGACAGTGTTATTACTGAGTAGAAGAGAACACCCTGCTGAACAGTATTTTCCTGCTTTTAGTATAAAACAAAGACAAAACCTAGAAGAAAAAAAAATAGAGAGTTTTTGTATCTCTCTTTCGGTGATGTGGCTTTTATGCAAATATCTCATAGTTTTCTACAGAAATGGTACCATTAAATGCCTTGAGATTATTTGTAAGAGAAAAGTGTTACCTTGAGATTAAGACATAAAGTACTAAGTGCATTTTTAGGAACAAAGAAGATTTCTCTGTAAAGAAGTTAATGTTCCAAAGAAAGCTTTGTTTATTCGAAAGGTTTTATGGTTGTGCTGTTTTCTTCACTTAGCACCTTAATTCTCACAAACCATACGGCTGTCCAGATGTTTAAAATAAAAAGCCCATTTGGGTATTAGTAGAGATTACTGGGAAGAGATATACAGACATGATGTTTAGCTATGCAACATAAATTCTCAGAGCGTGCAGTACCCAATAAACACCATACCCTAGATTTGATGAAACTGAATCTGTAAATCATAAAAACTAGACAAAGGTCTCATAGTACAATTTACCTCTAGCTGAATGCAATCTGAAAAGAACCTACTAGCCAGAGTGATATGCCTTTTTTTTTTTTTTTCATTTTTATTTTTTTATTCTTCCTCTCACCAAGGTATTATTGGGAAATATGTTTGCCAGGGGCAAATACGTTTCTGCTCAACCCAGATGCGCGTTTCAGATGTTCTTGTTTCTTGTAATGCCTTGAGAATCGGGTTGCCTAACATCTAAAATACATATATTCTCCTTATTGCCTGAATCTTTCATCTCCTGTCCTCTGGGGTTGACCAATATGCTCACCAAGCTATTATTGTTTTGCTTCAGATAGCTTGGCCCACTCACCGGGTTTCATTTGCTGTCACACTGTCACAAATTACAGCATTTACTGAACGCTACCTCCATTCCAAAGTATCAGTTCACGCTTGCTGAACTGGAGAACATGATGATGGATCAAAGTGCACTTACACTAATCCATCGCAAGTTGATTCTCCAAAGAATTCAGCACGAGAGTATTCTGTGCATTTCCTTTCCATTTTAATTTGCTTATGCTGTTTTCTAGTAATTGTTTGCTATCGCAGGCTTTGTTTCATTCACAGTGCCTTGCTCTCACTTTTCTTTCTTTGTTTTTTGACAGACCATAAAAAATAAGTAAAGAAAAAATGGGAAAATAAATGGAAGAGTGATTTTTGGTTTTTACTTCTTTTTTTACCTTCATAAACAAACATCTAAAGCTAGCCAGATTTTCTGCAGGTGGAAATCACTCCAGCTTCATTGTGCATGCTATTTTGTGCCAGCTGAGGCTGTAATACAGCACTTCTAAAATGTCAGTGATGTAGCTGTTGTCTAGACGTCAGTTTCAGCCATAGACTCACATCTCCTTAAGGAATCAATTGCACCATGTTATCTGTGTTCACTGACAAATTGCCTCCTCTGCGTCAAATCTTCTGAAAAATATTTGCTCCTGAATGTACAAGAACTCAGCATTAAAGTGGGCAGTGAATGTACTTTACACAGAAATTGATTAGCATGTGTTCGAAGAATGGTTCAGTTGGCAATTCCTGAAGGAACGGGTTGGCATTTGTATTTTACTTTATATGCTTCATTACTGTTCCAGAATCTGAATTACAGACCATGTCCCCACTACTGTAGCTGGTGTGTCTACACAGAAAAACAGGAGAGTCCTCCCTTCTTCAAGAAACTTTTTAATGCTAATTTAACATTAGAATTCTTCAATCCAGTTCATCTGTGTAAGAAAGCTGTAAAGCTTTATTTCCTTTATTTTTTTTTTAAATCAACAGCAATAACAAAAAATACAATGACATAACTGACACAAATACAGGCATACTGATTTTAATCTGTCACAAGTACTTCAATTTTTGTGTTGCCAGAATTGGTAATGTAGCATAAGTATCACTACTATTAAAATTCTAGTTAAATTTCCTTAGCGTTGCCTGTTCAAATTATTGAGGTTCATTTTGTGATGTCATTTTTATCCTGCGTTTGACTTGCACCGGAGGTGAATTCCTCAAAGCAGTGAGCAGCCTGACTTGCACGGGTTTTTTTTACTCCCCAAAGAAAATCCATTGTCATTTTGTAGAAAGTGACTGCTTTTCTTCTGTCAATAATTCTTTGAAAGTCTAAGCTGATAGGCTAATTAGAGGGCATGAATAGAGCAAAACCAACATCTTGTAAGGAACACTTGCATGACGCAGATTTGTGAGTTTGGATCCCAAAGAAGAAACTTCACAGTTCATCAGTGCAGTCTTCCAAGGTAAAAAGTTATTTATTTAGCTAGAGTGCCCTGTACTATCACATGCATCTTAGGACTTCACGTTTCATTTACAGTCCCGGAGGTTTACCTTGGAATCATGAAGGGTGTAAGAAAGGACATTCGTTCTGCTGGCTGGATAGGGTTAGTTTGAATTTGCTGGACTTTGTGTGCAGTGCTCTGTTATTCTGTTTTACAGAAGCATTTTCACTGGCTTCTAAAGACATTTCTCGCCATGCTGAGCTGATCAAGGGTTGCGATTATTGTTCTTAATTAATAGCAATCATAAGAATGTGTAGTCTTACCAGCTGAAATGTTTTGGAGTTTGATTGTATTCAGTTTTGAGCTGAAGCAGAATTGATTTTCTATCTTCTCAGCTCAGTATCATCTAAGCAATTGTTCCATTAATAATATTTTAGTTTTCGTTTCCAACCCACAAGTGGGAGGGGAAGGGGAGGTGCTGCAGAATTGCATCACAACTGCTCGCATTCAACTACTGATCAGGCCAGGCCAGGTCTAAACCTTGACAGTTTGGGTTTTTGTTTGTTTGCTCTCACAGGTGTCAATAGCTATAAAATCATTGACTGTACTAAAAAAGAAAGGACAACTACTTATTAGAATAAATCTGTTAACTGGAGGACAGATTGATAAAACTAGATTATAAGTTATGACCTGAAAGAGAAGTTAAAGTTCCTAGACACAAAGTAGTGAACAAAATCAGTAGCAACATTTTTTCGAGCAAAGTTAAAATACATACACAATAATAGCAGGATATTGGGTCTGATTGGCAGAAAAAATGGTTCCCTGTTAAAATTAATCAGTTTCACATCCATTTGAGTTTAGAAAGAATTACTCTTACCACTGAATGAAAAAATAAACTCTTTAACAGTCTTCAAACCTTCCTGAGCCTCTGAGTCCTGTGTGATTGACAGTGTGGTAGGTACTCTGTGCCTTAATCCACTGCACACACCCAGGACACACAAAGCCATATTTTTCTGTTTCTCTGGCCAAGATTCTTCCTCTCATTAGAGGAAGGTGAATGATAACATTATCATAGAATCCTAGAATGGTTTAGGTTGGAAGGGACTTTAAATATCACCTGTGCCCCTGCCGTAACATTGCAGGAAAGCATTCAGACCCCAGGAAAGCTAAGCTTTCCTGTAAAGTATGGTTCATCACGTTGAATACAGTTTTATGGCAATTATAGCGTTCATTTAGTCTTGTTGAGTAACACCTTTTCAGTGGAATCATTCTAGATATCTGCATCGAAAACCTGTAATGCTAACACATTCTCACTCCCCTCCTTTTTCGGCTCTTGCACAGTAGGTATTTCCCCTTCTTAAATATGGTACCCGGGAGCTGCTACCACCATCAGTGATGGGCTTGGCCTTGGACAGAGGTGGGTCTGTCTTGGAACCAGCTAGCATTTGCTTTATCAGACATAAGGGAAGCTTCTAGCAATTTCTTATGGAAGCTACTCCTGTAGCTCCTCTGCTACCAAAACCTGGCCATGTAAACTCAAAACACAAAGAAAACAAGAGGTAGTGATATTTCACACAATATACACTTAAACTTTACCTCCAGAGGTTTTATTCTAGGTCTGGAAGCATCTAAATGCCACAGGAGCTTTAGACATTTATGCAGCAGTTCTCTAGCTGTTTTAAGTAGCTTTTCAATGCCACAGAACAATTCTCTCCTAGCAGACCTGTGAGATCTGATAATCAGCTCATTCTGTTCATCAGGATCTTTCCCAGAGCAATGTGGTCTTTTAACGATTCCTACAGAAAGCCTCAGACAACACAAAAATTTGGGACATCATCTGCCTTGAGATTTTATTCCGTAATGACTCTCCCATGAGGTAGGAGAGTGCAGGCCAATATCCAGCTCTACCTGTACAAATTCAGTTCTACTTCTCTCATTTTCCAAGTAAGTTACTTTAACTGTCTGGATGCAGAATAGAGATGAAGGAATGAGGGAATTTGTGTGTATTTGTCATTCTTTACTCCCTCCTGAGGAAAGTAATCTACTAGATAGCAAAATAATTTGTGATTCATGAAACCCAACGGAGTACAAGTGGGAGCATAAGTCTGTAGCCTACTGATTAGGACCCCCTAGAGACCTAATTTACTCCTCCAACAATACTACTGCATGTGAAAATTGTTACAGGATAAAACATAGCATTTTCCCTCCTTTTTCACTCTGATGCAAAATGTCCAGGTGTGATCTCTTTTCATGAGAATGGCATTCTGAGCAGACAATGGCTATGGACACACATGATTTAACAGCAATGTGAGCTAACATAAGGGTTTGTAGTAATAGATTCTGGTAGGCGTTAAAACCACTTTTGCTCACACAACTTTTTATCCACTAGTAGAGCTGATTCTGGATTTTTCTTCAAACCACAAAGCTATGAAACAGCTGAGAGTGACCAAGCAGTAAGCATATTCTCCAACCTGTTGAAGATACTAGGAAACCAAGGCTTCCAAATAAAAAACTGCAGTAGATATAAAACCAAAAAAAGGCAAGTTAAATGACATTTTTGAATCCTAAAGAAGGCTCCTTTAAAAGTAAGTTCTCAAAATTAACATTTAGTGTGAGATTTAACATATCCCTTTCCAAGGAGTTAAAAGGGCCACATGGCAGACACAATTTGTGCCGCAATCTCAGTGTTTTACTTTGAGACCTCCTGAGAAATTCTAGGATTGTCAGAGGATTTCTGGGAGCTTTTTGTAGTTCAGGGTGCCAGCTGAGACTTGGAAAGGATAGCTACGGGAGGCCCTGATATACAGTAAACTCTAGCAACTTCTAATGAGCTCTGCCAGTTGTTTATGATCTGAGGATGCTTTGAGTTTCTTTCCCATGGCTGACTCTTGCTTAGGTGTGTCAAACATCTTTTCAACGTGTGCTAGTAAGAGGCCTATATAGCTGCCGGACTTAGAGTAGCTCTCAGATGCAGAAGTAGTCACAGAAAGGGGTCAGAAAGCTTGCTGTCATCGCTCTGTGCATTCAGCAAAGATGGAGATGTGCGAGGAGGTGTTATCCTCAGCATCTGCTGGAGCAACTACATTTGTGCATCAGAGAGCTGGACTGAGATCCCAATTGAGGTTACAGATTTCTGTGAGGATGGCCAAGCTTATGGAGTCTTTAAAACCGGATGGAAACTGCCCCTGAGCAGCCTCTTCCTGCTGATTCTACTTTGAGCAGTGGTTTCCAGGGGCACCTTCTGACCTCAACTATTCTTATTCAGGATGTATAGGGAATATTTTCAGTTAAATCTTGGGAGAAGTAGATGTGCTGATTTTGTCTCGGATAGAGTTAATTTTCTTCATAGTGGCTAGTATGGAGCTATATTTTGTATTTGTGTTGAAAACAGTATTGGTAATAAGTGGATGTTTTAGATACTGCTGAACAGTGCTTACACAGCATCAAACCCTTTACTACTTCTCACACCACTCTGCTAGTGAGTAGGCTGGAGGTGTACAAAACACTGGGAGTGGACACAGTTAGGACAGCTAAGCCCAGCAGACCAAAGGGATATTCCATGCCATATAATATCACTCTCAAGAACAATACTGAGTGAGGGCTAACTGGGAGGGCCGCTGCTTAGTAGTGGGCTGGGCATCAGTTGGCTGGTGGTGAACAATTGTTTCCATTTGCATCATTTGTCTTTATGGGGTTTTATTTTTATCTATCTTTGTTATATTTTTTCTTTCCTTTCAAATTATTATTATTATTATCATCATCATCATCATCATCATTGTATCAACTGATTTTATCTTGTCTGACAAGTTTCCTTTTTCATTTCTGATTCTCTCCCCCATCCCACGCGTGGGGAGGAGTGAGTGAGAGGCTCTGGGGTGCTTAGTTGCTAGGTAGGGCTAAAGCACTACATCAGGATATTTCCATTACCTCCACTCATGGAATTGACTACTGATTTTACATTTAAATTCCTCTTCTTTTTGTATTAAAAATACAGGTCTTATAAATGTCCCCAGAGTTACATTTTGCAGTCCAGTTATACCTGTGGCCTTTCTTAGGGCCTTTGAACTAGCAATTTCCAAATATATTCGTTATTAGCTCAGCATGTACAGTTCATCAATGTTGGTTTTCATGGACTTCATTACCACAGAAGTCCCTAAGCTTTGCATGAATGATTAACTGTTAGAAGTTTCCCCTTCATAAGAGAGTTCATTACTGCATTGACTCCATCCAGAATTTCCTGCTGATCTCAGATGTTTCACTGATAACCTTCCAGTTTATTAGACAGTTTTAACTAACTGAAATACTGAGATGTCTATTCCTTGGCTAAGTACAAGTTTCTTAACTCCTTATGCTATAAAGACTCCATATCTCTTCCAGGAACGTTAATGGTGGGAACAGCCCAGCACTGAGTAGGAGCTTAGTTTAAATGACCTGCAGAAATCCTTTCAAACCGACATATGACTTTGTGAAACCCACTCCGTTCCTTCTAGAAGTTTCATCCTGAAATCTAACCATCTTCTAAAATTTAGATTGGTATATTTTGTCCCATCCCCCACGGACATTTCCTTCCTGTTTTCAGTAGCGTATCACCTCCTTGAAGACTGTTAGAGGTATACTTCCAGTCTTTTCTTCTATTGACTAAACAATTTAATTTTCACTCTTTTATAAAATATCACACTTTTCAGATACTAGGCAATTCTCACTCCTGTCCTCTGGCTTGTGTCCATAGCTCCCTTGGATATGTCGTCCTAGAAGAGGCCTCCTCAGTGCTAAATAAATTGGAAGGGTAGCAGCATATGGTTTTGAAGGTTATGTTACTGTTGTTTTGCATTCATGACAGAGGGAGGAGCTGGAGGAGGATGACCGTGTTCACTTGTGTTGCACTATAACTTCTAAATACTTCTCCATATAATGGCTGCTCAAGCAGCTGGTCCCCATTCTGAATTTTTACAGCTGATTATGCTTGTGAAGTGTTATACTTTGCATGAGTCCCTAATGAATTTCATAATGTTTTTCCAAACCGTGTCTCCTGTGTGTAAGCATCATTTTGAATTCCAGTCTTGTTCTTGAGCTTCTTGAAGCTTGTTGTCACCTGCAGATTTAATAAGTGCACTTTCCATTCCATCATCTGGGTCATTAACAAAAGTACTGAACAGCTCCAAAACTAAGGCAGACGCCTCTTGGATCCTGCCCAGCACTTCCTTCTGTTTTGGCTGTGAACCACTGACAAATAAACCCTGAGTACAGCTTTCTAACTGTCTTTGCACCTACTCTGTGGTTGTTTCACCTAGTTCAGATTTCTCAGGTCGTTTTGGAAAAATAATGTCTGACTATGTATCTAAAACCTTACCAAAGTCAAAGTATGACATTTCCAGTTTCTGCTCAATCCATAAACTACTTTATAGAACAAAAGAAAAGGATTTTGACATGCTTTCTTCATAACAAATCTCGACTAGCTGTTGCTCTTCATCATTTTCCAGGTGCCTACAAAGAACATGTTAGATTTTGTTGCTGTTTCACTGCAAATATCACAGTCACATCTGTTGCTTACCATTTCGTATGATTTCTTAACCAAATCAATGTTAGCTTTTCAAAAACTGACAGGTCAGTAAAATGTCTTAAAATTATGTTGCAATACACATTATATCCGTGTTAATGACACATTAGTGTTTCGTGGTGAGAGGGCTATTCAACATAAATATCTGGATTTATGCATAGAGAAGCAAAGTATATTTTTTATCTACGTATTTACAGTACCTCAAAGAAATCTGATTTGTAGAAATGCAAATATCTTTTAGTCAATATAGTCCATCAATTACAAAATAATAATAAAAAAAAGAGATAATTGCACCTTGGATATATATATGATAGAAGAAAAAACATTATGGTAATTTCAATGCCTAGTTATTCTAATCATGGAGACGGAATAACATGAAGGAAGTGAGTATTCTTATTTTATGTGGATAGCTGTTGTGCTTTAGTTTGGATGCTAAGATTTTAATACAGCCAGTGTAGAAAAGCAAGCTCTGAAATCACCCGAGAGATTCTTTACTTAGGTCTCAAACTAGAAATATAAAGTCAGATAGTGTAATTAACCTCCATTGTTCCTTTTCTTCCGTTGCCCACCAATCCCACTCTGCTCTGTCCTTAACAACTGTCCATCAACTTCAGTTTTTCATCCCTCTCAGGTTTCAAGACTTGGGATCTAAGTCTTAATTATACTAACATACAGAAAAATTAACAGATTACACCCTAAATGCCTGATTGCAAATTGCTTTCCTTTATTTTTACTACCATGAGTGAGATGAGGTTTAATAGTTTCTTCAGGCTTTCTTTTCGATCTAGTTTCATTCTGGATCTTGCTTCTTCAGGGTAATAAGAAACTGACAGCGTTTACACTATTGCAGTTATAGGTTAAACTAGTGGCATGATCCCAGCGTTATTTCCCACTGCTCTTTGCTGCTGTTCATACAACACTCAGCGGTGAAGCTCTTTAGGGGTTCCTCATGGGTTGCTCATTAGTGTTTTCTAATTGCTCCACACAGAGAGAAAAAACAGTACATGGCAGGACTGCACCATCGCTTCAGCCTGTTTCACTCGTGACACCTTACGTTGTGTCAAACCACAGAGAATGACCTAACGAGAGAAAGATTAGTGTGGCAGCTTTCTAATGTGTTATCAGGAAGGTCCATGCTCTTGGATTAGGCTGTCTTTTCCCAGAATAATTTCACCATGTCTCTCCTAAACACCTACTGTTTCCTCTCTTGACCTCCTTGCTCTCCCATGCTTGTTTTGGCAACAGTTCAACATGCTCAAAGTGGGCACAGACATTACGCAACATATTCTCTATCAGAGTTTTGTCTCTGAACCAAACAGAAGGATGCCTTAGGAATGGAAAATACCAGCTTCCTCTTAAATATTAAAGGCAGCAAACAGAAATTAATTTAGGAGAAGGAGAGATGTAGGAGTTCAAGAGGAAAAAGAAACCCTAACAGTGCCTACCTCACACCTAGAGAATGCTGTTGAGGAATTAAAACAAAAAAGGAAAAATATATATATTTTAAAAAACATTTTAACAAATAAAGTTTTTTTAAAATATTTCTAAGCACTTAGGATTCAAAAATTTTCTTTGCCCATCCATAAGAACTAATAAAGGGAAAAAAAAAGAAACAAGGTTATTTAAAAGGACATGAGCTTATTTATTTACTCATTTATTTCCCAAGCATATCAAACACTGATTAGAATTCTGATGAAAACCATAGATTGGAACAAATCCTTTTATTGAGGTCTGAATCCTTAGAGAAGCAAACGGCTTCATTTTCAATATAAGACAGAAAAAAAAAAAAAAAAGCCTTGCACATCTAGGAAAGTTTGAAAATCAAACCCAAAATACACATTCAGATTTTGCATGAAAAGGTGCTACTGACTCAGTTGATGAAGTGGTTGACCTGGTTTCAGAATATCTTTGCTATTTCTGCTCATCACATACTTAACACTAAGATTGAAGATATTCTAAGTAAAGAAGGGATTTGGGGTTTTTTTCTGTTCTCTGATTAGGGTTTCCTATTGCTCTAAACAGTATAAATATCCTTTTCTTCCTTTAATCTTTGTCTTTATGAAAATACGATGCCTCCTTGTCATAGAGGAAGTTCCTGTGCAAAAGGATATGTTGTATTTGTTGTCTGTGAAGTAGTTTTTCTGCTGGATTGGGGTGGACACCCTGAAATGCAATAACTTGACCTCTGCATCCTTCAGAAGTGCTGGGCAATGAAACTTCCACCTAGAAGTGCTCATTGAAAGGCCCCTGTTTCCTGCTGCAGATTATGATAATATTCAGAGCATCCTTAATGCATAACCTGCAGTCTTAATTGTGGGAGAAAATGTGGTGGAATTAGAACTTCATAGGTATTGTCAAAATGTAAGAATTGTAGATACAGGTAAAGATGTAAGCATTCTCATGCTCTGAGTGGCTCAGAGCTTTTTTTTTCTTTTTGGTTAGTTTGGCTATTTTTGTTTGTTTGTTTTTTGAGTTTGGGTGTTGTGGTTTTTTTTAAATTACATAATTTTTCCAAGAAATATATTTGTTTGGTTTTTTTGATTGTCTGGTTTGGGTTTGAGAGGAAAATCAATTCTAGAGAATCTAGTTTCCCTTTTAAAATGTAAAAGGGAAGGTCCTAATTAATGATGAAAAAAAGTTAATTTAAAAATATCTTTTATTTAATATAGATATTGCTCCAGATTTGTTTCATCCGTTGTTTAAAAACAGCTAGTCCTTTGATTTTTTAAGAGCCTGGTTATGTATGATAGCACATTTGTTTATTTTCTTCCCCCCTTTTTTTT
>VWPV01033159.1:0-29708 GCA_013389885.1 Geococcyx californianus
TCTTATTAATGGTATTTTCCTTAATATTGTTATCTTTTCATTAAAACTGGTTTGGTTTTATTTTACAACCTACAACTGTCTTTCTCTAATTTCCCTTTCTCCTTTCCTGGCGCAAGTCTAGTAGGGAAGCAGAACTGAGATCACAGCTTCTGGCATTTAGCTGCTGATCAGGTGGACCAGGGCTAAACCATGACAGGTATACAATACCTATGTGTAGTATATATACTATGATACGTATACATGATATGTATACAACAAATTCACTACCCTTAGGCAGATTAGATAACAAATGTTCATCAAATTGGAAATCATTTGAAAAATCACATTGTCATTCACATCCTCATTCAGTAGCAGGCTAGAGAGGTTGGATTTGAAGTACTGCAGCTACTTGAATGTCAAGAGGGCTACAATTCTTTCTGCTCGTTAATGTGAAATGAAAATTTCAGATTATTCTTCACAGACCTATTGCCCCAAACTGCAAGCTATTAAGCGGTTTGCCACTTACTGGCTGCATGGACTGGAAAGAAGTAGGGGGCTACAGCTAGATGGGTTATTCTAAAGGCAAATATTTGGGCATAGAAACTCTAAGCAAGAATTAATCACACCCTAGAGAATTAGAAGCTTGAATGTACTGCAAGGACTTGAAAGCTGCAACCTTGTTCTGCTAAAACACTGACATAAACTGAAGAGTGAGAAGACTGCTGGTGTCAAAGAGGCTTGTGCTTATAACTACAAACTTCTTTCTATACTAGGATTTTTTCAACAATAGATAGTTAAGTCTAAAACCAAACATTTCCTTTGTTTTGCCTATATTACTCTCCCTGTCTGATTCAAGGGGAAATAAAAAATGCTTTTGTGACAAACTCACTAAACACAACAACTGTTCACTTTCTTTTCTGAGTGACATGGTTGTGTTAGATCATGAATGACACAGTGACACAACTGTGGCAGGAAGCATTACTGTCTATGTGGAAATTCTGTCCTAGCAATACCAGCAAAGAATGCATTTCAGACGCCTTCCTTCTACTCTTATTGTAATGTTACAACATACAGATTTATGGAAACTGTCTGCACAGTAATTAGCTGAAAGTCTTGGGGGGGGATCTCCTTCTGCTTTCTTTTCAATGCATGTACAATATGAGTAATAACTGGTTTTGGTCAACTGTTCTTGAGAATAAATTTCTCAGTCTGAACTTCATTTAAATTTTACACTACAGTATTTCTCTCTTCTCCATCTTCACCAGTTCAGAAGTAAAAAACCAATAAAAATCTCCTGAAAAAAGAGACGAGTTCACTTAAGCAGCTTAAAAAGCTGGACATTTTTCAAGCAAAAATAGGGAAAAATCAGTTGCATTTATTAGACTGAGTCAACTCTTAATCCCATTGGGATTTTAAAGATTATAGAAATGCCTATACAATTTTAAAAAAATGAAAAATGCAGTTTTATTCATGTGAAGAGAATCTCTCGGGTAAAGACCTAAGCAACTTGGGAGGAGGAGCTTATAGATCAAAAAAAAAAAGTCAGAACTAAAATAAGCACCTCCTGCAATAAAAAGTAAAATGACATCTGTTTTATAGACAAAAATATGGATCCAATACATTTTTGGCAAAATATTGAATGTCTATAAAACGTGGGAGGTAGAATACACTTATAATTTAAATGTGGATTAACGAAGGCCCCAAGTTTTATATTTTTATAGAGCAATTTGATATTTCCAATAATCAAAGCAGATTGATTACAGCAGCCTCAATCTAAGCAAAAAAATTAGTATCACTCGAGAAGACATCAAATGGCTCTTTTTTTTTCTTTCTTTTTTTTAATTTTTCAGGAATGATGAACAAAAAAAAAAGTCATACATGCAACACTGGGTAAAAAAAAGAGCGAAGAATAAAGTTTTAGTCATTCAAAACAACGAAATCAGAGGAACACAAATTTTATACAGAGCAAGAATTCAATGCTAAGAATACATATAGGGGTGAAAGTATATTTTAAGATTCCAGGTTAGTACATTTCAGAAGGCAAATTAATCACTCTACCCCAAGGGGTGAATTAGGTGCTTAATAATCTCAGCAATCTCTGACTACATGGTGCATGTAGGGCACAAAGATACTGATAGTGTCTATGGAACCAGAACTTTCTTCAGGCTTCAGGTTTAAATGAAACATTCCAGGCAATCATCTGTAGGAAAAAGAAGAAAAAGGGCTTAAGTTGTTACAGAACATTACATTAACATATCTGGCTGATGTTGCAGTAATATCAAATAAATTTAAAAAAATGCTTGTCTGGAATAGCTTTTCCTCCCTCCCTTATGAACAACAAAAAAATCAAATTTGTGCTAAAATACTTCATTGAATTCTTTAGTCTTTCATTTCCACTGACAAATATTTGTCCTACATTGTGTGCTCTTCTGCCACAAAGGTTATGAATTGTCTGTGAAGATGTGGAGTGTAGCAAGGGACTAATGTTTCTTTCCAATTCTGTGGGATTTGTGTATGAATTGATTCTAGCTTCAGATTTTTCCACACCTAAGGAACTCCACATTTTGTGATTCAGTTTTAGCCAGTGTTTATTATATGTACTTTTAATGATTTCAGGCCTTTCTTAATGTGCAGGTTCCATTACAAGTATTTTGCATTTTGAAAGGGAATTGTGAGATCACAAGAGGAAATACCTCTAAGAAAACTGATGTTAAAGGATACTCTGAACATATTATACACCTAACTTTATATTAGCAAAACAATACATTTCCGCTTTCTTTCTCTGCTTTTGAAGTAAATGTACTTATGTAATTTTTTAATGCCATTACATTCCTCAGTACTCACAGAGAGAAGACTTAAGCTCCATTTAATACATCTAAGCCCATCTACTAAATTCCAGTATCACCAATATTTAGTTTTACAGCTCCTTCAAGCAAGTTTATTAGAGAGGAAGACAGAAACAGGGCAAGTCTGGCTTCCACTTGGAGACCACATATGGATCGTCTATCTGTGCCCGTATATCTTTAACTGTCGAAGGTTAGGGAATGCCACCAGCACCATAGGCTATTGAGCTAACTCAGAAATGTTTAAGAATTCAAAATACCATAGTTAGTATTTCTGGATTTGTATATGACAAATAATCAAGTAATTTCAAACATGTATGAGGGCTACGGTCATTTAAAGAGTGGCCTAAATTATTGACAACAGAGACTGAGTTGTCACAGACTTATAGGATTAGGCAGGGCCTCAAAAAGTCTTTTCTCACACAGAAATTGTAACATCAACATCTTCTTATCTTTCTTAGGTACAGAAACCTAAAACCAGGAAACAGTGATCTTACTGTTACCATTCAGAACAAAAGTTCTCCCAAAACCACTTTGCAGAAGCTTTGGTTAAGCTTAAGGAAACACCACTTAAAGGTAGATGAGTGCTCAAAGAGAAGATGTGGTGAGGTGAGACAGATAGTTTGAAGCAGCAGTTCCTGTGCATTTTCTGGAATTATACACCACTTAAGCATCATTCTCTTCCAGCTTCTCCACTGCTTCTCCAAGAAAACCTACCTGTTGCTTGAATAAAGAAATAAGTTTTTTCATCTGAACCATAGTATTTAAAAAATGTGACAAAGTAGAAGCTACATGAGATAGACAGAGTAATTCTTAGCACCTATATCAGAAGATCATTATTCAATGCACTCTTTATTAAACTGTACTAATGATATATGCAAAGAAATACTAAAACAGGTGTTTCTACATATTTGAATACTGAACAGCTAAAAAATTGCAAATTAATTTTACTGAAATGGCAGCATTTTTTTGTATAGTACTTTACTGTAACTGTCTATCCAGAGAGAGCAACTTCAGGTGAGATTCAATAGAAAGCTAAATCCAACTCAGGCACTTCAAGGCTCTTTCTAAAGACAGTGAATCAAAGGTTGCCTTGTTTGGTAACAAATTAAATCCGTCATATTTTGAAAGAGTTATCTAAAATCCCTCCTAAGTGTGGTTCATTTGATCTACTTCTCTCCAAGCACCAGAGAGCCCACCATCATTTGCTGGCATTTAGACACAAGACTAGATGCCTAAATTGATAGCAGAAGCCACCTAAGTAACAGAATAGGTAACTTAGAAGTTGTACCTGCAGCTGACCAGCAAGTATCTCCTTAGACATAGTTGAGTGCAGTCTTCAGCATTCATAAGTTCCCAATTCCAACAGGCCCCAAAACTCATGGCAGGGTCGTAACCCAAAGAAGATAATAGAAATCTGTTGTAACACATGTTAAAGTGAACAAGTCCACCAGCATTGAATCAACACAGTTTGTACCTAATCTCATAATCCCTCTACATTCAACTCCCTCAGATTTTTGGTGTGTACATGCACAATCAAAGAGAATGAAAATATTCCTGGTGTAGATTTTGTAGGGGGTTTTTGTAGGATTTTGTCTTCTACGAAATGTATATTAAATGTCACACTAAAATCAAACTTCTGCTGACCTGAATAACCTATTGCATATTAACATTAGTTGAAGTTCCTCCTTGCTGCATTTTTATTGCAGAACAGCATGTGTAAGGAATGGAAAAAGTTAGGTTTTTTCTTGATGTCAAGCAGAAAGTCATTTGGTTATAAGAAAACCAAAATATCAGAAAACTACTAATTGTATTTCTACAATATATGCTACCTGAATGATTTAATATCACAAAAATATGAAACTGTAATGCTAACACAGACGTAATTTCTAGTGTATCTAACATTTTTGTCATTATTAGCAAGAACTGTAACAGATTTTACATTATTCTTAAATAGATGAATTTATGGTAGTCTGTCCTTGAATATATTCCACAGAAACATTTAAGAAATTAATTATGAAGGAATGCAACTTTACAAAACATCATATTCTCCTTTTTCATCTGTTATTCAGTAAATCAAATAGAAGTGTTGCAAAACAAACTTTATAAGGTCTATCCCTCTAAAAACTTGCTATTAAACACAAGGAGAAAAAGTTGTATAAGGCAGATGCTGTCTGTGTTAGCAATAACTAATCAGATCAATAGAAATTATTATGTGTATAAAGTACATCTCAGTCAATTATTTGAAAACACTTTTACTTTGTGTTAACTATTACTTCAATTTAGTACCTAAGTCCTGGTGCTCCCAAGACTTAAGTTTGAAAACACTGCCTTGCACATAGCACTGTGACTGAAGACCAGTATGTGTGTATTTACAGGTTCAGAGCCTTATGAATCACTTCTGCCAGAAACTAGTTCAAAAAGCTGATGCACTCAGTGCTTGAGGATTCCTCACTTACTCATTGCCCAACTTTTGTGAAGAGATGAATTACGAAACATGTAAGTATAAAAAAGACCTTGGAATGAACACCACTACAATGACTGTCTTCACTCAAAACAAAACAAAAAGCCTTTTTATAAGTATTTAGGAAGTTTCTTGTCCCCAAACAGCACAAGTGAAATTAAACAATCCTCCCAAGAAAAGATCTGCCGTCACAGGTATCTTGCATTACTGCACAGGCTCTGTGAGCCTTTTCAAGTGTGCGGTGAACAGATGGAGACTGTTACAAGCTTTTCAAACCAGTGTTTACTGCAAACGTTCAGGCAATCTGTCATGGTTTTTGTATTCCCAGGGACTTTTTAAGTTCTTGAAAAGGGAGCAAAATCATAAATGTTCCTTACTAAACCATGTCTACCTAATTCACACGCAAACTTTTGTAGTCAGTATCAAAAACATGTTTAAAAAGGTGAAGGAAATTATATGATTTTTCTCAAACACATCAAATCACTTTTGAAGATAGACCTATATTCATTGTTGCATTGAGAGAAAGTAGATATTGTAAATAAAAGTCTGGTCCTTCTAGAGACTAAGTCATTTTTTACTTTCCAGTTAATGACAAGATTTGTTGAATGCAGCAGTAGGATAATATGCAAAACTACAAGCTTGGTTCCCTGCTGTTCAGTCAATGAGAGTATTCTCTGAACCAGCTGAGACCTGCATTAGTTTCAAATTGTCCAAGCTATAGAGCAAAAATTGTTGTGCCCTTATTAGTAATATACTCATTTTACCTCTACCTAAACTTTCATACAAGGTTAGATTGAAGCTCCTCATCTACATATCAATGAAATTTTTTCCCTGACATTTTTCATAGGGACAAACAAGCAAGAAATTAAATATCTCCCTTGGAGGCACTCACAGAAGCGTACATTCTTCTAACCTTTGTTATTTCCTATAAATAAAAACTGCTACACTTTTTTTTTAATAATACATAAAAATCCCTCCAGAAATTACATTGCTTCAAATTTTCAGCTTTTATACAGTCAGATCATGAGACAAAAACGAGAAAAGTATGGTGTGATTGTTAACAATTTTGTCTTCCAATTTGTATAAATGGAACAAAATATAGCTTAAATTTATATTCCAACAACAGCTGCAAAATTCCTGAATTCTTTTTCTCCAAGTGATTTCGCTATTGAATCACTAAATTTGTCAGCATACAGTGCTAGCTGTAAATTGCTGACAGACAACGATCTGAGAGGATTCTGTTACAGGCTTTCCTACTCTTGATAATATCATTATTGATATTCACAATTGTATCTTGTGCCTGAAAGGAGAAAAGGGTTATCAGTTGAATATTTTCATTTGTCTAACCAGGAACAAGCAGCAACCATCTAATGACTGATCATTTAAAAAATCATAACTGGTAGATCATAACCCTTAATATCAACAGAAGTGTCCACAGCACACTTGAGGTCAGTCCCTCCAAATGACTTAATGATTTGGTAAATGAAAGCAAAAGCCATCAGTCTTGAACCTCACTGTAATATTTTACTAGCACCTATGGATCGCATACAATAAAAAAAATGTTTATGTGCTTAAGGTCTTTGCTGTAAGTTACGTGGTGTTTCACAGATTGGAGATCTTGGGTGGTCTGGGAGTTTTTTCCATATACACATGATCACTTAAAAACACCCAACCTATTCCGGTTTTTGTCACACTCTCTCTAATGCACAGTCTGATTTGGAGAATATATTGTTAAGCTGCAAAACAAAAGTAGAGTCAGCTCACACACTTAGCAGGTGAAGTTAGCCTTCCTCATCAATTATTTCTAATGTTCACAGGGATACAGTCGGCTTTGCTGCTGGTGACAGAACATCCTCTGGGCAAATCTGTCCAAGGGTAAATTCACTATAATAGCCAAGCCACCAAAACCATAAGGAAACAACATGTGTGGTCTTGACAGTCTTACGGTTCACCAGTCACAAAAGGCTAAATGATTGACTTCCCAAAGCTTTTGAAATTTCCCAGGTAATTCAATATGAATGGTGCAACTCAGTGTTAGAAATCATACTGATTCATCCTGGGAAGCAGCTCTCACATAGAGACAGCACGACTGCAGGATGAGGAACACTGACAACTGTCCAGCAAGGCCTGCAGAGCTCATTTCAGGGAATTTTCTTTTCCATGACATCAATAAAAATCACTAATTTTTAAGCTAGACAATAAAATATTTTAATGTACAGCTTTTACAGGCAATAATCCTTCTAGCCTGTAAAGGCCAGGGAAGAGCTTGGCAGCCTGCTAGTATTTTCGTTGGCATTGCACTGTAAAGGGGTTTTAAATTTTGGTGAATCTACATTGTTACCTGAAGCATGTGAACCTATTCAGAAATCATTTCAAAAGTCAACCAACTGTAGATTTTGCAGCTATGAGAACGCCACAGGCGGCTGAGGATTTCTACTGCTTTATAACGTGCAGCATGATGAATTTCAAATGGACACTTGTTTTCTGAATTGTAAAAGTAGAAGTAGAGTTAAGGAAATCAAATCTTTGATGCCTCATAAGGTTATTATGGGCATTTGTTTAGCAGAGTCTCTCCTAAATCTTAGCAGTTCAAGTCTGCAAAATTATTACTTATTTGACCAAACAAAATTTTCTCCCCAGCCGTCTCACAGTGCCTAACTGAAATGGTCCAACTAAAGCTACGTCTGTAGGCTGCTAACGCTGCAGGGAGGCTGCAGAAGCTCACCAGAATGCAGAGAATTACTGTGCCTGTGGGCACCTGACACAACAAACAAACAGTACAATGCATGCAGAGAGTTTCAGCCAGGCCACTTTGGAAGACAAACAGGCATTATACACATGCTTTTCCACTACTACATTGATACCTGTAACTCAGACAGCTCTTCTTGTATTTCAGGTGCAGATCAATTCTGCTGAACATCTTTTTAGGGATTGTGGTTTCTTGTTCATCAATGTTAGGAACATCAGTAGCCTAGCCCTGAAAAAACAGCCTCCACATTAAGCTAGTATAAACACCTAGTGTTGGCCGACTTTTAAACTGCTTATTCAACAAAGACAATGCCGTATTTCTGCCTAGAGAAAAGAAATATAGAAATATGACAGCAGCTCTGGTAACTTAGCCTCTAATGCACATAATTTTTACAGGAAAGATCACATATACAAAAACATAAAGCAGTTCTACAACCAGTTTACTTGGAAACAGTCATCAGAAAAGGTAGATAATGAGGCTTTTAGTTTCTTAGCACTAGTACAGTTATACTGAGTCATTTTCTTCAGAGCATGTTTGCATCCTCTTTCAGCTAGGATGTGAACCCTCTTCTTACATGTCATTTTATACATTCCACTTTTCTGTTCTAATTCAGTCCCACAGTAGCTGAAATCTTTTGAGTCATTTACTATTTATCAGTGTAAATCAATTTTATCTCTTGTACAAAATATTACATTTATTGTATTGTTTTACTGTTAAACATACGTGCCAGCTTTTCTCTGTAAAGTGACTTCAAGCATTACAGTTAAGATCAGAACATAAATAAAGAAATTGATTAAATGTCAGCTTACCTAGATTAGCTATGTCTTAAAAGATTCTTGAGAAATTGACAGAATATTTTCATGCATCCTAAAAATAAATAAAAGTAGCATCTTCAGTAGGATTGGAAGAAAAAAAATAGCATGCGACATTTAAACTTAAATCCTCATTTGATTTACAAACATAAAGAAAGTAAAAGGATGTTCGGAAAAGATTGAAATGATCCTATTCTGATGTTCACATGAAATAATTCTCCTTATGCCAAAGCCGCGTTTCTTCCGCAGCTTTACTCTCTAAATCAAAAAGGGGCTCTGGCGTACAACAAAATCAAACACTGGAGAATGTAATTTGTGATGCAGTGTAATAACTCAGGTACCTTTGCATGCAAAAATCAAGGATTTCGATTTGGATCACACTTCTGTTTTAAGAGTACATTATCTACAGGACAGAAGAAAGATAGATCACCTTGTATATTTGTTTCTATGCTAAAATTACACGTCTAAGCACTATCATGAGGGAAGAGAGAGGTGATTAACAAAGACAGTTAATAGATCTATGGTATTTTTGAAATTACACAGGTCTGGCTTTGTGAGAAACACAAAAAGGACCTCTAACTTGTTTTTAGGATGAGATCTTGTTTTGTCTTGGACGAAGGGATTGACTGTAACCTCAGTAAGTTTGCAGATGACACTAAGCTTTGCAGAGGGATCTGGACAAGGCTGGATCAATGGGTTCTAATCAGTGGTATGAGGTTCCACAAGGCCGAGTCCTGCACTTGGGACACAACAACCTCATGCAACTCTACAGGCTTGGGGAAGAGGGGTTGGAAAAATGTCTAGTGGAAAATGACATGGAGGTGGTGTTTGACACCAACCAGTGTGCCCAATTGGTTAAGAAGGCCAACGGCATCCTGGCTTGTATCAGAAACGATGTGGCCAGCAGGACTAGGGAAGTCACCCTCAAATACTGTGTTCAGTTTTGGGGTCCTCACTACAATGACACAGATGCACTAAAGCATGTGCAGAGAAGGGTAATGAAGCTGGTGAAGGGGCTGGAGAAAAAGTCTTATGAGGAGTGGTTGAGGGAACCAGTACTGTTTAGCCTAGAAAAAAGTGGCTATGGGGAGTCCTTGTCACTGTCTACAATACCTGAAAGCAGGTTTTATTAAGGTGCATGTTGGTCTCTTCTCCCATGTAACAAGTGATAGAGCAAGAGGAAATGGTCTCAAGTTGCACCAAAGGAGGTTTAAATAAGATATTAGGAAAATTTTCACTGAAAACGTTATCAGGAATTGGAAGATACTGCCCAGGGAAGTGATTGAGTCACCTGAAGGTATTTAAAGGACAGGTGGATGATGTGCTCAGAGATATTGTTTAGTAGTGGACAGGTATAAATGGACTCAATGATCTCAAAGGTCCTTTCCAATCAAATGATTCTATGATTCCATTCACAGTTACAAAAATTACGCAGATTTTCAGCAGTCCATACCGGTCATTTCTTAGAAGGAATGAGAAACTTAGCCACATCCAGATCATTGGGCAACAGAGCCCTATTTGTTTATGAATGGAAGAGATAGAAGGGAGCGTGAAGGATTGTCTGATCCATACCCATCAACATGCTAATGAAAACAAAGAAAACTTATTGATGTATGTATTGTTTGCAAATGCATATTATATTATTAATGTTGTTTGTCTGGAATTTTTAGCAAGGGCTGGGAGACAGGTCAACTGATCACATAGTCAGGAAGACTAACTGAGCACACTTTTAATTAGTGCAAAATATGGGAACAATAACTAAGTAGATTCTCTGATTCCCTGGCAAGGACACTTTAATTCATGCAGCAACATTCAGAACTAGGCTTTGTTTGGTAAGAGTCATTCAAAAATAGTAAAATGCAAACTATTTTTTTTTATGTATATATAAGCAATATTTAAGCATAAACACTTCTGAGAGTAACATGATAGGACTAGTCATGGGGCTGTTGAATAGGCTCTATGAGGAGCGGCTGACGGAATTAGGGTTGTTTAGCTTGGAAACGAGGAGGCTGAGGGGAGACCTCATCACTGTCTACAACTGCCTGAAAGGAGGTTGTGATGGGGTGGGTGCTGGGCTCTTCTCACAAGTGACAAGTGATAGGACAAGAGGAAATGGCCGCAAGTTGCACCAGGGGAGGTTTAGACTGGACATTAGGAAGAATTCCTTTACTGAACGAGTGGTCAGGGATTGGAACAGGCTGCCCAGGGAGGTGGTGGAGTCACCATCTCTGGAGATGTTTAAAAAACAGGTGGATGAATTTCTTAGAGACATGGGCACAGTTGGACTCGGTGATCTCAGAGGTCTCTTCCAACCTTCTGATTCTATGATTCAATTAGTTCTGCAGTGCTAGACTAAGCAACTACAGGTCTTCCAGGATTTTACTAAAGTAAAACTATTCAGGTTCCAACTATCTCGACTCCTTTAAAAGAGCTGTAGCTTATGAGCATTTAAGTAATTGCACCTGTTTCTACATCTCTCATCTGCTTAGAATAGATATTGGAACAACCTTATGCACCAGGTAACAAAGTCAACCATATAAACATTGTTAACTGTGTTCTTATAAACCGTTTCTTTTTCCTTCTTTACATCCTGGGAAAAAGGAAGGAAAAAAAACCCCACACATACAAAAACAACAAACCAAATGGAAACTTGGCAAGAGTCACTACAACTTGTATGACAAGATGTTTCTCCATTAGAAAAGTAAAGTCAGATATTTGAAAGCAAAATGTGCACCATGACCTTACAATACAGAAAGAGCCCAAAAAGGGGATGTTTTCCATTAAGTTTAGAACATAATCCCTGAATGCACTACTTATCTGCCCATGTAGTTCCTAAGAAGATATTCTCACTGGGACTTGTTAAACTTGTTAAAGTATAAATTATTTTAGTAAATTACAGTAGTAAATCAGGCTCTTAGGGAGCAATATAATACTGATTGCTGTTAGTACAGCTTTTGACATGACAAAAGGGAAAAAACATATTACTTCCAAATAAGGTTATAAACAAAGATCTAATGAAGAAGACCTTTTCCTAAGTCCCTTCGAGGGACTTTCACCTGTTGCATATAAAGGTAGCAGTCAGGGATCACCTTCATCCAACAGAAACACATGAACAGTGTGTGATTCTCACAGCAGTACCCCATTTGAGGTTTAAACCAAAAGCGTAGCTCTCTACTGTTTTTCAGCAGCAAACTTTGCCCATCCACTCCTTGGCTCACTCATCTCAAGGTACATCTTTTCACTGACCTGCCTCCCACGGCTCTTCCCTATGAGACATGCTTCACACCACAGCCAAGCCGATCAAGAACAAGAACAAGAACACTTCTCTCTGCCCACTCACTGGCCCCTGCCTCTTCCCTTGCAATTATGCTGGCCGTGCCACGAGCCAGCCAAGGATCCCAAACCAATAAGAAAGTATGTGCTTTGAGCTCATTGTTTGCTGGCTTAGCTTCCAGAATCAGTTGTTAGGTCTCTACAAGTGCAATAGCAGAGAGAAAGCAACAAGTCATCAGTTTAGGTGTAAGTTAAGTTAGGTTGAGCAGTAACAAGCAACCTAATCCTTCATCATGGGATTCACTTTGTTGTGGGGGTTTGCTGTAAGCCAGAGCAGTGGAAAAGGATTCAGGATTATAAACAGAAGAGAGTATGAGCTCTAGATAATACATCTCATACTTTTCAGAGAAATAAACTGTGTGAACAGTTGCATTGGCACAACAAAGAAGATAGTGATTTATGAGGGGCAGAAGAGAAGAAAGCAGCTGCAAACAGAAGAGACTAGGACTTCCTTAAACTAGGTTTACCATCAGAAAAATCATAAAGTGAAACCTCAATTAAATCCTTTTCCATTACTTATTAAAAATATGTCATATACACCATTCTCGGCCTTTTTATCAGGAGATTTTCTTCATGTTTGTGCGTGCCCTGCACACAGAATTCAAGGAAAACACCAATGATTTCCAGTGAAATTCTGTATGTACACAGCAGGTCTGATTGCCTGCTATCTCCTGGTCTGTTGAATATGCTTTCTATATTTTCTCGTCTTCCCCTTGTGCCCAAGGTGCTGAGAGTTAATAGTTTGCTGTCGAGGCCATTGCTTTGTGCAAGGGCATGGTGCTGAGCCCATCAGTTAATAGCTGAGAGTGAACAACAACAAAAAAATCTCTACAGTTGCAACACATTTTCTCCCGCTCTCATCACCCTGAATGGAACTCAGAATTACAGCTTCCAGTTCACCCTAAAGTTTAAACTAATATTAGAAAACAGATGATTTTAGGATTAATAGCAGACCCTCAAAGAAGTATAAATAAGGACACAATGAATAGATGACATTGTTTCTGATCTGCACTATAGCTATATCTCATTTGTTCTTTGCAGAGACCTTGTAAAAAACTATTCTCCCTCTGCGCACTCTACTCTATTCCCTGTGTCTTCTTGGGAAGAGTTAGATTGTACTCCAATAGATCCCTGACAACAGACAATCTAGGAGATAGGACAGCAGTGCACACCACTGAGTGCACCTGAAGCACAGACACAGACACCAGATTTCAGTAGACCTTAAGGCTTTAAGTAGGCTGGGTGCATATTAAAATGTTTCCATATATACTCACCAGTTCCTACAGAAGAAGCAAAACTGAACAGTCTGTCTGCACTTCCTTTGGAAACACAAGAGAAATCATCATAAAACCCTTCCCTCTGTTCATAAGAAAATAAGCACAGACTAAGCCTGTACAGGAAGGCAGTTTTTCTTTTGTATTGTCTTTATATTAAGAACCTAGCTGTTAGTGGAAATTACAGCAGCATACGTGCCGTTACCGATGTTTAGCCCTATTGCAGGTTCAGTTGTTCGTTGCAGCGTGTCCTAGCCTGCTGAATCCCCTTGTGATTTTTCCAGTCATTTAAGGGTTCTTCTTAATTTCCTGTATTTCTTAAAGTAATTCTACTTTACAAAGGGTGAGGGGAAAAGAAAATGTGAAGTCTCTACTTCAGTGTAGATATGTGTGTTTCCAAAAAGCCTGTTCTGTCTCTGAAACTTCACAATAATTATTAATTGGTTCCTTTGTTAAGTGTGCAAAAAATCGGGAAACAATTCAGGAGGAAAAGTGCCACAACAGTACTGATTTCTCACAAGACATCTATAGACATTTAAATACAGTAGAATCCAGTCCTAAGATTAATTTCCCCCCACCCTTGTAAACCAGTTTTTCTAAATACATAATTTTCTAGCATCACCAGAAGTACAGGGTAAATTTTTGAAAGAGCTCCAGAGGGAGGACCTCCCCTCCAACTTACTTGAGGCAGACTGGCCTCCTAGGTAAGGAGAGTCCAGTGAGCAGGATATCAATCCACCTTCTGCTGTCAGGTGGAATAACCCTGAACCTCTTTAGCACACACACACTCCTCCAAATTCAGCACAGCAAATGGAATCCTATTTTAGAGATAAATGCCATAGAAATGCATCTGAATATGCCAGTTGATTTCCCACACTCTTATTCTGAGGTTGTTACTGGCTGCCTCTGAATTTTCTTTGCTACTCTGCTACCATCCCAAGATTTCTCAGCTCTGCCAGTTTGTGACTCCCCCTTCACAAGCTGTCAAATCACGCTTGAGCAATGAATAAGGCACAAAACCTCTGCAGAATTTTATTTTATTATTATTATCAGTTAGCTGAAAATTTATGTACGCTTAGCTGTGCAAAAGACAATGAGATATAACAGCTTTCCTACTTTAAGACTGTAAATGTAAAATAGACAACTATCAGTAATCACTTACAAATAACATAAAGTGAAAGGTGGCCCCAGGAATTACAAACCTCCATGACAATCACCCCCTGTATCGTAAAACTGATCACTTATGTCAGTTGTCATTTCATTTCCCACCTCACTCTGCTAGCTCCATAAACATTGGCTTTTGGTTTACTTGATGAAAATATTTATAAGCATTGATAAGTTCCCTTTTCAGTCTTCTCTTTTCCAGGATGAACAGACACAGGTCTCTCAGCCTTTCCTCATAAGAGAGATGCTCCAGTCTCCTAAATATCTTTGTGGTTTTCTGGAGTAGTTCCTTGTTTTTCTTGAGTGGAGGCGCCTAGATCTGGACACAGGGCTCCAGATACGGCCTCACTAGGGTAGAGTAGAGGGGAAGAGGAACCTCCCTGGACCTGCTGGCCACACTGTTCTTAATGGACACCAGGATACCATTGGCCTTCTTNGAATAACCCTGAACCTCTTTAGCACACACACACTCCTCCAAATTCAGCACAGCAAATGGAATCCTATTTTAGAGATAAATGCCATAGAAATGCATCTGAATATGCCAGTTGATTTCCCACACTCTTATTCTGAGGTTGTTACTGGCTGCCTCTGAATTTTCTTTGCTACTCTGCTACCATCCCAAGATTTCTCAGCTCTGCCAGTTTGTGACTCCCCCTTCACAAGCTGTCAAATCACGCTTGAGCAATGAATAAGGCACAAAACCTCTGCAGAATTTTATTTTATTATTATTATCAGTTAGCTGAAAATTTATGTACGCTTAGCTGTGCAAAAGACAATGAGATATAACAGCTTTCCTACTTTAAGACTGTAAATGTAAAATAGACAACTATCAGTAATCACTTACAAATAACATAAAGTGAAAGGTGGCCCCAGGAATTACAAACCTCCATGACAATCACCCCCTGTATCGTAAAACTGATCACTTATGTCAGTTGTCATTTCATTTCCCACCTCACTCTGCTAGCTCCATAAACATTGGCTTTTGGTTTACTTGATGAAAATATTTATAAGCATTGATAAGTTCCCTTTTCAGTCTTCTCTTTTCCAGGATGAACAGACACAGGTCTCTCAGCCTTTCCTCATAAGAGAGATGCTCCAGTCTCCTAAATATCTTTGTGGTTTTCTGGAGTAGTTCCTTGTTTTTCTTGAGTGGAGGCGCCTAGATCTGGACACAGGGCTCCAGATACGGCCTCACTAGGGTAGAGTAGAGGGGAAGAGGAACCTCCCTGGACCTGCTGGCCACACTGTTCTTAATGGACACCAGGATACCATTGGCCTTCTTGACCATGAGGGCACATTGCTGGCTCTGGGTTAGCTTGTCATCCACCAACTCTCCCTGGTTCTTCTCTGCAGAGCTGCTTCACAGCAGGTCAACACCTAACCTATACAGAAACATGAGGTTATTCCTCCCTAGGTGCAGGACTCTACTCAGGCCTTTGTTGAAATTCATTAGATTCCTCTCCACCCAGCTTGTCCAGGTCCTATTGGATGGCAGCACAGCCTTCTGGTGAATCAGTTCTGTGTCATCAGAAAAACTGCTGAAGGTACATTCTTGTCCCCTCATCCAGGTCATTGATAAATGTGTTGAACAAAATCGAGCCACAGACTGACCCCTGGGAAACACTGCTAGCTACAGGCTTCCAACTAGACTCTGTGTGGCTGTTCACAACCCTCTGAACTCTGTCGTGCAGCCAGTTTTCAATCCACCTAGCTGTCAATTCACCTAAACCACACTTGCTGAGCTTGCCTATGAGGATGTTATGAGAGACAGTGTCAAAACCAAAGAGCTTCCTGCTGGCTAAGTAAGCTGAAACAGCCTCCAAGGATCAGGTGAACATCAGAACTGACAAAAAAAATATAGCAACACCTAGTAAAAGCAGGGAACAGAGAGTTAGACAATTTCTGTCTGTGACATCAAACCGCCACATTAGTTCAGCTGTCTCACAGACACACCAGGAGACTGGTTGAGTCACCATCACTGGAGGCATTTCAAAGTCATGTAGATTCAGCCCACAGGGAAACAGTTTAGTGGTGGGTTTGACAGTGTTAGATTTACAGTTGGACTCAATGACAAAAAGCTCTTTTCCAAGATAAACAATTCTGTGATCCTGTGACCCCGTCTAAAAGTGTCCTTAGCCACAAAGACCTCACTGCCTCCTCCTTTGCCTGATTTTCCCAGACCCACTTGCATTCTCTCCACTTGCACTCATCAGGTTTCCATCAGTTGATCACAATCACTAACACTACAGAAAACTAGTCGGTGAGTTGAATCTGCCCTGATGGGGCCTGACAAGTGCCTGGACCAGCTCAGGCGGACACACAGGTACACATGGACACACAGCAGTGGGGGGATCTGGATGTCTCCTCAGCAGATATGAGTTAGATGTGTCTTGTGCCCTAAAAATGTTTCATCAGTCAAATTAAGTGACAGTGGCCAGAAGACCAGAAGGCAGCAGATTACTAACAACATCCATCACATAACTGCAAATTCTGCTCTGAATATCCTCCCATAGGTCTACTACACACATTTTTCTTTAGGTACACAAGGCCTCAGCTCCTAACAGTTATTAATGAAAAAAATGAAATGTCTGTCGATGGACACAATGAGTCTTCCAGACCAGAAGGTATAGGAAATGATCGCACATGGGAAGGCACCTCTCTTGCTCTCACTCCATGCAGGAATGTGGGGTGATGTATCTGCAGATAACAGAATAGACATAAAAGACCATTGCTATCAGAACAAAGCCCTCCTGCTCTCACAGCTTCCAGTCAGCAGGATCAGAAAATCATCTGATCTTTCAGATGAGTGACTTCAGCTCACTAAATACACAAAAGCATCTTCTCATTCTTCTAGGTTATTCTCCTAAAGTTTAATGTTTTATTTAATTCATTACATTCTCTCTCAGTTTTGGTTTTCTTTTTTTTTTATTTTTTCCATATATATCTACAGTTCTAAGTTCTAAAGTAGATTTAATTTACTTATAGAAATTCTGACACTGGTATTTGCAAATGTTGGATATGCAGAAGTAACAACTTCTATTTTTTATATGAATATACTCTTAAAAAGACATGAAAATAGGCCTTATCTGTGGCTGATTTGGTTCTACAAAGTAGAGTTTACTGGAAAAACTGTTTTGTGAAACCATATCTGGCCAGTTATATTCATAATCTATTAAGTCATTAGATATTTTTCAGGGATGTGTCCTGGTCCTGAGATCACACAAACCCTTTCAAGTGTCATTTTGTGTATGTGTGTTGCTTTGTAAACAACAAAAAAAAATTAAAACACACCAGTTTTTCTAGGGCTGCATTGGGAGTCTAACGCTTAAGTGTAATTTTTTAAACCATTTGGGTTATGTAAATAAACAATTTATGTCACTCACATCACACACAAGTCCAATTTAAGACGTCAGCTGCTTAATACCCCAAAGTTTGAATTCAATAACATCAATTACACACACATCGAAAAGAACTGCTCCCATTTGGTAACTGATATCTTCTGCAAGCAGATACTCCACACCTTCCAGCAAAGCCAAATGCCTGCATTCGCCGGTGACACTGGTTAGCGTCTGTCTGTGAACACATAACTAAATGTCGTGCCATTAGCAGCACTGTGTTTTGGGAGGACTTTATTTTTATGTGCATTTAACTACTTTCTTTGAGTCTACTAATTTACAGCAACATTCCCACCAGATGGAAACATTTAATCTAATCTATGCCTCATTTTCTGCACTGCTCATGACAAGGCTTTAAAGGCTTTAGAGAGAGGAGGGGTAAAAAGTGTTTTCTGAGAGAGTTTGTGAATTATTAAATTCTCTGCAACTGCAGAAGTTGGAAATGTTTGGTAGGCTGCTTCCACCTTTTATTGCCAAGTAAACAGGAGAAATAAACTCTTTTCTTTCGCATTACTTTAAGTCCAGTAGTGTTCACATGGAAGACTGGCGAGCAGGGCAGATGAGACAGGCTCAATACTCGGTGCACTGTTTTTGTAAGCCTCCTCTGTTTTGCTCTGTGTTCCACCAACGAGACCAGGGCACAGCAACGGCAGCACCAGGCCTACCTCTCTCTCATTGGTTGGCTCTTGTCTTTCAGCTACTGGTTCGTAGGCTAAAAATGAGATAAAGATCATTGTCCTATCTATCAGCAGCATTTTTAGGAAGTATAGGCCATAGCCAAGCTGGGAATATAGGGACTAAATTACAAAATGCCAGTCCTGGCTTTAGGATATTGGCCCAAAGACAGATGAGACTGCATTTTAATTCAGTTTTATCTGCTGCTGTTGAAGTGTCAATATGCTGCCAGTTGTCTCATAAATCCCATTTTGAGATGTCCACATCATACTGGCTACTACAGAGTTCACAGATACCTGCATTAGGTTTGCAGCCTGGGTCTCAGGCTCCCAGACAAAGGTTAGGTGTAGCAATGCTGGGTGTAGCAACGCTGTGCTTGTCTTCAGGGGCACCTTGCCGGTCAAAGAATAATGCAGCTTTTAAAAAATTACTGTTTTCAAAGCACAGATTTAAGTGACCTAACAATTAACATATTTTCCAATCACACTCAAGAAAATCTATACTTTAAACTACCAGGATTCTACATGGAAGATTAAATCAGTTTTTAACTGTACTGCACTTAACAGCCGCAGTTTCGATCTCCACATTTCTGAGGCAACAGACCGTTTTCAGAAAGCATACAAAGTACAACTGCAGTGACTTAGGAGATGAAGCTGCAGGTTTGTGTGGAAAAGTCAAATAGACTGGAGTTGGAGGGCAGATGCCTGAGGGGAGACAAGGGAAAGATTTACAAAATCCCAAAAAGAGCAGATAATATGAATGAAGATCTGTTCTCCCTCAAATGTGGATATATAGGGAACTTCTACAAATGGCCACTTCAAGATGTAGGGTTCCTTCTTAAGAAAGTCAACATGTCAAGCTTGAAAGTTGTTGTGTTCAGAGACAAAAGATGGAATCACAGGCATGTGGCATCTCTGAAAAAACTGTACATCACAATACAGTTAGATACACAGAATAATATTTTTGCTTTAAAATCCAATGTGGAATGCAAGTATCTTTCTCACTAAAAGCAAGGTTGTGTTCTGATAACTAAGGTATAACACATGAATTATGAAGTAAGCATCATCCAAAAAAAGATCAGTTGAGGTTAACAGCTTCTTGATGGTTGCAGGAAAGAATAAGAAAACTGACCTAAGAGAGGCCAAGAGGAAAATAGCCCTGCTAATTACTGATAGCTGCTCTTTTTCAAGTGGTCAGTGACATTTCTGCTCTTTCATTTTCTGATGAATTTCACTTTGATCCTAACAAACATAATGATCAATATACTAACCTAACGGGCAATATGGCAAGTTGTGCATTTAGTTTTTTCTCTCTCCTATCAAATAAACCCTACAGAGGCCAATTATATTGTCTGTACCAGCATCAAACAAAACCTGGCCTGTCGTTTAGTGTGTTAGTGATTATAAACACAAACTGTACTTTGAACAAGAACTATTGCTGTGAAGTTGTGGGTTTCCATTTTACTTGAACTGGTTTTGAATAGAAACACATTGTAACTTGCAATGTAGATATTTTCTCTGGAGTATTATTGATAACTACAGGAAGAGACCTGTGTTGTGCTTCCATCTCTAATTACGAAGGGTCAAATAATTCACCATACATAAGTTTTTCCTTTCTTGTCATTTTTTCGACATCACGAATTAGTATGGTCTATGGTTCATTCATTAAAGCTTTTTTATAAATAAATACAGCAGTTTGTCAATGTTTGATAAAGCTGAAAAGTTAAAAACAGAGTACAGTATTCTCAACCAAAATACACTGAGTTTCCATCCACATGTAAAAACTTTAAAATAATCGGTTTTACAATTGCACTTCAGACAATCGCAATGTAAAAAACCCCTCAGTTTATAAGCAAAGACAGAAGCACTGCATGAAAAGAGAACCGGAAATTGAATGTTTCAGTGAAGAACAATTAAGGTTAAAGAGATATCCTTGATAGCATATTACAGATAGTGGTAGACGAACATTCATATTTTTTACACATGGCATTTCTTCTCATAGTAAGAGAGCTCTAAAAATTAAAGCAACATTTTAAAATAAAGCCACTTGATTTTATAGTACTAGTTATTGTTAGTTTTTTACATTAAATACACATGACATTTTTAAAATGAGACTGAAGGTTAAAGTCTTTCAGTAGAGAAAAAAAATTATTTCTAAGAGTGGTTTAAGTACTAGCTGAAGAAAATTATTTTGGAAAATTTTTGTTTGTCTGAAGTTCCCTACTTGACTCAGTCTTAAAAGATCATATATACTGAAGTTAGTTTGATGCAACCATAGTTTGATGCAGTGTCTGAGTAGTGATGGGCAGGGACTGTGGAACCTTTCTCTCACAAGTGTAATAGTAGGGTCCTGGGCAGCTGAGACTTCTCAAAAAAGCCCACACACTCTATACTATCCTCAACTGAACAAAGACTCTAAGACATCTGTAGACAGTTAAAAACACATAATAAGGATGGGACTCACTGGTCTGACAGTGTCTGAAGGTTTAAAACTGGCTAGACAAAGAATGTTCAAGTTCTAAGTGCAATGGAAAAAATCACCCTCGTAGTAAGAAAAACAGATTAATTTGCTCACCTTTTCAGTCCAGCATGGAAAAAGAATCTTTACATAAACACTATTTTTTTTTGTTCAAAAGCAAAATAACTAAAGCCATCCTGTACTAAAACCTTACAGGAAATTGTAGAAGAGGTTGAATGACTTTAGCCAACACGATATGAAAAGACTTTCACAATGGAAGGATGCAGTGAGTCTTGCTTTTTGCTTTTGTCTTTATTATGTCCTTTAACAACAAAAGATAATTAAATGCTGAATACAAGGTGCAGGAGAATGAAACATCTACCAGGTGGGATGAAAGATTTATTACAAGGACTTACAGAGACATCTTTGATTACAAGCATCCTTGAGAATCCTTGCAAAAAGCTAAAGGGCAAGACATTAAGCCATAAATCCCAAATGACTATTATATTCCACTAAAAGAGACACTTGTTAACATAGACTAAACTAAGTTTTTGTGGCCTTTGTAAGGATAAACAGCCCAATCAAGGATTATCTGTAAGCAGACTTGCAGTTTCTTTACAGAGACTGTTGAATCAAAAGAAAAGGAAGTTTTCAGATATTATAAGGCAGGTACTCTCGAACACAATCAGGAGCCCAGTTTATAATGCATGAGTTGCTCTGGAAGATAACAGTGTGCGCTCAGACCAGATGTTCAGATTTTGTAGTCCCTGGGCAAAGATTTGTTCATACTATGGGTACCACAGAGGTACCCATCCATAACATAAAGCATGTAATTGTAATTGACCTGCACAGACACACCATGTTCTCAAACAGACTGCACATTCAGTGCTTTCCCCAAAAATGCCATGTCCAGATCAAGTCCATTCAAACTCAGCTTCAGCCATGCAGTCGGAAAAGAACTGTGGCAAACAATTCTCAGGTGCTTTCATCTGTGTCTCTTCGGTGTGTTGCATTACTCTCAGTTGCAGGATTGTTGGATCTCCAATTACTTTCAGTTCCAGTTCCTTCTTTTTTTCTTCACTGAGTTGTTGCCTTTCATCCTTCCACCTTTCCCTGTGCTTTTTTCTTTTTGATATACCTTCAATTTCTACTCTTCTTCACCATAGGAGGACTTCTCTGAACAAGCTGGATATGATTATATGGCACTTAGATCTCTCCTTGCTCCCCTCAGCTCTTAAAAAGATAGGTGGTTAATTGGAGCCAGCTGGTTGGTGGTTTTTCCACCTGTGTGGTAGTTCAGTCTGTCACAATGAGAGATGACAGTGGGAATAGGCCGTAAAAGTCCTTGAGAGTGAAGACAAGCAGCTTATATCTGATATACAGAAGAGAAATCATGTGGAGGGAATCAAAGAGAGGGGCTCCATAGTCAATACAACAGACCCAGAGAGATACCTTTACTGTAGTGCTGGGGCAAGACTGCTTTTGTCAAGGGACAAGGAGGCTGTACCAATTTAGAGAGGAGGTGATCAGAGCATTGTGATGTGGTTTTGCCCTGCAAATGGATAAGAAAATCCAAAACTGAGAAATATTATTAAGGACGGATCGGCGAAATTTAAAGAGTATTGATATAAGGATCAAAAAAAAAGGAGATTAAAGTCTTATGCATTTGCCAGGTATTGCTAGCAATTTAGCATGGATAATGAAAATACTGCAAATCTGCAGATTGATGGTGTTATGAATATAAGGGTTCAGTCTCTTTCTCTTCCCCTTTTTCTCCATCTGACTCCCTCACCACATTTTAGCCTCTAGTTCTAGATTCTACAGTGTATGGTCAAGCAGAAAAATCGAAATCAGAAACAAACTGAGTCTTTATTCTAGGTGTAAAAATCCACTACTTAACGCTGTGGCTTCAATGGTGTTTAAATCTTTAAAGTTCCAATAATAAATATTAGAATTAAAACTGTACACATCCTTTTCACATTTTGTTTATCTAAGAGGTATGTTTTAACATGCTAGAATAACATGACAATGTACTATCAAAATGCCTTACTTTAGGTGATAACTATAATATGAAATTGCATCTGCTTCTTATCAATATGCAATTATAATAATATGGGTTTGGGCTGAAAGAGAAGAAAAAAGGAGAAACTGAAAAAAAAAAAAGATAAAAGGCGAAATAAAGGAAAAAAAGAGAGGAAGGAGAAGGGGAAAGGGGGAAAGAAAAATGAAAAGCAAAGATAAATAATTTACCAGTCACATACAAGTGGCTGTCTTTATGTGCTCAGATATTACTGCATATAGTGAAAGTAAGTAGTAGAGCCCACACAGAAATTTCAGGCAAATTGCAGGCTGCTATATAATCAATTTTTTTTCAGAGTAGGATGTAGCTTAATCTAATTATGGACTACTGAATTCAAGTATCAGCTTTTATGCATCCTGTTTATTGTACACTTGCCAATTACGTCTAATAGAGACAGACAGGAGAGTTCAAAGGAATAACTCAGTGAGTTAAAGTTGGAATCACCCAAATTAGCAAAACTTTACGGTCAAATCATGATGTCAAAGAAGTCAAAATGGTGCTTTGTTTAAAAAAACCAGTGTGATTAAGATTAGGCAAATGAATGTTTCCTAAATAGGAGTGGAAATCACTTAGAAGTTTATTCAAATTGTGGTTTCACTTAAGTTAAAAGGATTTTTGCCTTTTTTCTTCAGTAAGTTCAGGTTGCTACACATCTGGTTTTTGTTCTTCCATGAATATATCTGAAATGTGCTACACATTCTGTAACTTTGCTACTTGTCTGGAAGAATACATATAATGCACTTGTAAACACACCCATCTGTTTCCACAAGCCACCTGGCCTGGTGTTCTCTGAGCTTTTACAGATAAAACGAGCTAGATTTAGGCTAGGTCAATGGGATCCCTCAGCTGGATCCTCTCAAGGTTATTGTTGCAGCACTCGTATCTCTCCCAGACGAGACAGAAATGCAGACTGCTCTTGATGCTTATTAAAATTTCTATGGCACTCCTCCTAAGATTAGGATTGTTAACTTCAGCATTAATTCTTATGTCCTGGATAAATTCTCATTGAAATTAAATGGATTTTGAAATTCTCCTTTCGCTTCATGGTGCATATTGCCAAGCATGTTTCATTGCACCACTAACCAGCTACTGAGATTCATGTTATGGCTGTTGCACATTAATGCAGATAGAAGTCACTTTACCTGTTCCTTACCTCTGCCACAATTTCCTTATTCAGAGGTTTAATAAAGGTATGTAAATATTTTAATTGTTTCGGAAGAAAGATAAAGAAATGTATAAAGATCATCTGGATCCCCCTAAAAGTCAACAAGGCTAAAGGTTCCACTTTGGGTTTTCTTTAGAAGCTTTCAAAATGTATCAGTAACAAACTAGTGTAAATTTAAAGCCACATCTATATTGGCAAGTAATATAGAATAATACAGGAGAAGTGGTATAGAAGCAAGTGGTGCTGAGGACCCTACATCTTCACTGGGTTACAGCTCAGGAGTGCTACTTCACAACAGACATAGCCCATTTCCCCAGACTGAGCAACCCAGCGCGCACACAGGATGAAGCTGTCCATGGGACAAGCTCTCAGGTCAGATACTTGAGTCTTCATTGGGGTTCAGGGTACGTCTGGTGATACACAACGCGGCGGCAACATTCGGTGTAGCCTCTCCAGAACAGATATTGCTAATGCTTACCCAAACCTCCCTTTAAACAAAAACAACCATACTAAGTGGGAAAAACTGGAAGATTCACTTCAGTAGTGCATGTTTTCTCCAAACCTGAATGGTCGAATAGATGCAACCCGTCAGCCAGGACTCTTGTTGTCAAAGCATCAACACAGCTTGTCCTCTTTGTTAGGAGGTAAAAAAGGTACTACAGAGCTCTATTTCTATTTCTGTCTCCTTATGGTAATTCTTTGGCAAATAATTTTGTGTAAAGTTCTTAATTACAATAAACCTTAAGTTGTGTAACTAACTCCCCTGTTTTAAACAACCTATTCCATTTTGAGCAAAATGAGAATGGGATTTTTAAACATAGGTTTTCTATTATTTTTCTATAGTGTTACAAACTGTTACAAAATGTAGCTGACAGTATATCGGAATTATGAAGTGAATTACCAAAATTATTTGATCCTGTTGCTCCATAGATGTGTCAGAGGCTGTCAGTTCAAGCTGAAAAACACACTGAATTCTGGTAACTATTATTTCAGTCAAAAGTTAAAATGTAAATATTCCTCATTCTTTTTCATTATTTCTGTCATATATTAATGTCTAAAGAAAACAGAATTATAAATAGCAGATAAGAATATCTTTCTCTAGAAGAGTCTTAAGAAGTCATACTGATTTCTTATTGTTTTCACCTCTGAAGACATGAAATAGAAATATTGAATTCTATTATATAATCCAGATTAATTTCTGTTAAAAGGACTTGCTCAGAGTAAGTTTTATTTAGCACTAATATAATCAAGCCCATCACATCTTCATTCTTAATGAAATCAGAGGAATTAAGAACTAATATATAAAGCAGAGTGCAGCACTCTGTTTCCATACAGACAAGCATGCATCTACCCAATCACTTGCGTCCTTGTATTTAACCTTTTTATCTTCTTTAAAAACTCTAGGTATAGAAGTCCACTACACGAGTACATCAAGGAGAGTACAGAGTTGACATTGACTTCTTCGTCAGGAAAATGTGTGAGTGGAAGCAAGACAAGTGTCCCTATAAAGAAATAGGTCTTTGCAAACCACAGGAGCAAGCTTTTAATCCTCAGATCGGAAAAGAAATTAAGAGACCCACTGGAGAAAAGGAGAAAAGCACCTTAGTTTATGTCAGCCAGAGAATTCCTTAGCAGTGAAAAGTCGAGCGTGAAATGGAGCCAGAGTCCCATTTGGAAAAGTTGATCCTTATTGATTTTATCCAAAGACAATGAGTGTTGACCAGCTCGGTGAGTCTCATAATTTTACAGGTAAAAAACTATTTTCCCCTCCACATTGGAGTAAGGTGCTGAACAGCTGTTAGCGCACTGCAAACTAAGCAGCACCTGAACTATTTCTTTTAACCAGAATTGAGTTAACAAGAGAGAAAACTTGCTGACAGCTTGCTACAGGTACATTTTATGACAGAATAAATTACATACAAAAACTGCATAGTTTATAAACACTACTACAGTCGTATCTAAACAAGTTCATTTTAGTCAGTGCTTTTCACTTTGTCTTTTTTACTAGCACAATACCTAGTTATGATTTCAAACCATTTAAGTTTGCCATTGTATTCTATCATAACCACGTGACTCCAGTGTACTACAGAGATATCAAATCACATCATTAAATGAGCTAGTATTAGGACAATAAAGATGATTTTTTTCTTATTATTTTTATTACAGGGATTCTTTTACAGTAACCTATTATAATTAACAATCCTTTACAATATAGTATGAATATATTCATAAAAATGAAAATAATTTCAGTAATTTTCACAATAACTTTGTTCTAACCAAGAATTACTACACCAGTATCAAGATTCTGTTATTTCAAAGAGAAAAATTAAAGTCTGTTGTGTTTAAGACTTCTTTCTTATAAACACTTCAGCATACAAGTAGCTTTTTACGTATACCTTCATGGAATAATTTGTACAGGATCATGTTTCATTTTTATAGAACTCTGCAATTTAACTCTTATTAAATTCTACAGACTCTTTTTACTCAGGAAAGAAAAATAGCAGCTCTTGAGACTTACAGTCCATTAGCAAAGCAATAAAACCATCCAAGGTCCATCATAACTCCCTAAGCTTGCAGATCAAGAAATTTGGTGGGGTTCATCAGAGTGTCCTCTGTGCAAGTGAATTGGAGATTTCTCCTGCTGGCAGACCTGGCACAGGGAGCACAGCAGCAGAGGGTAAGTATCCATATAGGATAGGTCTCACAGTTTGGAAAGTCCAGTTCATTCATAGAATAGAACAATAGAATCACAGAGTCATACTCCATTGTCAGGCAACCGCAGCAACAGGGAGAGAGAGGTTGTGGTGACACTGCCTTCTCTCCAACACATGCAGAGCCACTTGCCTGGAACAACAGAGTCAAGCCCACAGACTGAAGAAAATAGAGATACCACAGTTAGGGTTACCTTCAGTCATGGCCCACAGATGAAGTCCAGTGCTTTCTTTGAAAGCAATGAAAACGATAAATATATTCTGGCTCAAAATCTCTCTTATTATGCCTTCCCTGAAAACCTGTAAGTAGAATTTCCTCGGTCTTCTAAAACTTACTTAAAGTAACAGGCTCCTTGCTATCAAACACATATGAAAACCCTCCTGAATGATCATCAAAAACACAAAAGGAGTCCATGCTCCAGGAAAGAGGGAAATAATGTGCCAGAAAATCATGATAGACTTCTGAATTTCCCTGGTCGTGTGTTACACTGCAGAGCATTTATTGTCTCGTTAGAGCACAGCTCCAGTATATCCATGGTCATCCCTCCTTTCCTACGCAAGCCTCTGGCACAAACTCATCTCTGCTCCTCTGCTTTCTTTCTGTCTCTCTGCTTAATTAAGGACAGTGTTCTATCACTTATTTCTAGGGAAGAATCTCACATATCTGCTTCAAAGATGAGTCATTATTTTGCCTACCACTGTTTCATAACCATTGTCAATCGCACAGTCACAAAGCTGCCAGATGAGGCCATGCCCTATTCAGCAAACTCGAGATCCAGTCTTTTAAGGAACACCATGACAATTTTGTATGTCTCCCACAAATTTAAACCTCTGAACTCTATCATCAGATTTCATTAGCGAAAACAGTAAAATATATCCTGTGAGGTAAAATTACTTTCTAGTTTGCACAGACCACACAAAGATTATGCTTTTTAAACTATTTCTGGAAATAAATAAATATAAAAATGATAAAATAAATAAAATATCAAACAGCATGACAGATTCAGAAGCAGCTGAGACCAGACGTGGACCATTACAGCACTGATAATGAACACTCCTGTCTGACCAACAGGTCTGCCTTGCAGGTGGTGTATACTTTTTCTGACAGTGTTGACACACATTATCTAAAAACTGTCATGAAATCATAATGCAGCTGAGCTCTAAAAGAACTGGGGAGAAAAATCTGTAATAATAATATTTTACTTTTATTGCCTAGCAGTTAAAATAACCACCTTCTCTGTTTGGTACCCCACTACCAACAGAGCAGTAAAGCTTCAGTGTAACCACATGCTGTAAAATCTAATTGACTGTTGTCCAAACACTGGATGTAAAGTGACATGCCACAAACTTGTCTCTTGTCCATTTACTGCAGTGCTTGGGAAGTGCTGTAGTGATTTACAGAACAAGATGCTCTTCTTATTGTCTGTGATTTACTCTGCAGCCATGCAGAAAATGGCAGGACTGACAGATTTCAAGAAAAGTTTGTCAGCCATTACCGCCATGGGTTAGTCAGCAAAATCTTCTGGTTGTTGCTAAGCAATCTCAGTGGAACACTATATTTTTTTTATTCTGGATTTTATTGCCCTAGTCCTTTGTGCTTCTAAAAATGCTATTTTTAATGTTTTGAATGAAATATTTATTGCCATATATAGTGTGTAATTCACATTCTCCATAAAAGTGCTGAATGCTAACCAGAAGTATTAGATGAAAATTTTTAAAAGCTATATTTGAAATAACCTACTGAGGCATTCAGGAACACAGAAAAAAAAATACTGAGAAAAGCAAAAGAAGGGCAATAAATATATAGAGTCCAAGTAAGTGTCAGCTTTTAGTGGAGCTGCTCAAAGACGTGATTGTCATTTGCATAGAATTACAGAATACTACTACATAATACTACTATAGGAGAATAAAGTAAAAAATTATTTGTATTGAGCAAAGCTGATTTCTTAGGTGAGGACAAAGTTAGTATGATGCACACTCACACACAAGGATTAACTGGGTGCTTTACTTGAGTCTGAAGACTGTAGCCAATAGCACTCAGCCTCATGAAAGAGGGGAGCAGAGTATTTAAAGGTTGCCCATGCTTCAAACTCAATGTCCTAAAGGACCACATACCACACAAAGCCTGTCTACAGAGCAGGGCCATGAATCAGACGAGGACATGCGCATGTTAGGGCAATATGTGGTCATTATCAGGCTGACAGCTGGGCTTGATGATGTTAGAGGTCTTTTCCAACTTTAATGATTCTATGAATCTATGATTACCTGCATAGAGGCTTCCAGCTTCTCCTAAGCAGTTTTGTAAGAAGACAGGATTGCCCAGGATTCTCGTAGACGTGCATCTACTGTTCTTCCATATGAAACAGATTCCTGAAGCCCTGACCTGATCTTTTGTTAGTAATAGTAATAGCAAGAGGAATTCTCCTTTCAAGAGTTCTCAGAAATGTCAGACTCCTCAGGCTATGAACTGCCCAGGAGAGACAATCATTGCCCAGAAAAGCTTCCAGCTTCTGCAGGAAGATCAGGTTCATATGGAAGAACACAAAATACTAGCAACGCTCTCCAGAAGATACGCAGATACTGCAATTTTTAAAAAATATTTTTAAG